>CAUYLG010028303.1:0-10828 GCA_963573385.1 Cacajao melanocephalus | reverse complement strand
TGAAGTCCTTGCCTATGCCTATGTCCTGAACGGTTTTGCTTAGGTTTTCTTCCAGGGTTTTTATGGTGTTAGGTCTTATGTTTAAGTCTTTAATCCATCTGGAGTTAATTTTAGTGTAAGGTGTCAGGAAGGGGTCCAGTTTCTGCTTCCTGCACACAGCTAGCCGGTTTTCCCAACACCATTTATTAAACAAGGAATCCTTTCCCCATTGCTTGTTTTTGTCAGGTTTGTCAAAGATCAGATGGTTGTAGATGTGTGACATTGCCTCTAAGGCCTCTGTTCTGTTCCATTGGTCTATATCTCTGTTTTGGTACCAGTACCACGCTGTTTTGATTACTGTAGCCTTGTAGTATAGCTTGAAATCAGGTAGAGTGATGCCTCTGGCTTTGTTCTTTTTGCTTAGGATTGTCTTGGCTATCTTGGCTCTCTTTTGGTTCCATATGAAGTTTAAGGTGGTTTTTTCCAGTTCTGTGAAGAGGGTCATAGGTAGCTTGATGGGGATAACATTGGATCTACAAATTACTTTGGGCAGTATGGCCATTTTCACAATATTAATTCTTCCTAACCATGAGCATGGAATATTTTTCCATTTGTTTGTGTCCTCTCTTATTTCCTTGAGCAGTGGTTTGCAGTTCTCCTTGAAGAGGTCCTTTACATCCTTTGTTAGTTGTATTCCTAAGTATTTTACTCTTTTTGTGTGTCATGGCAGTTAGAATGACAATCATTAAAAAATCTGGAGACAACAGATGCTGGAGAGGATGTGGAGAAACAGGAACACTTTTACACTGTTGGTGGGAGTGTAAATTAGTTCAACCATTGTGGAAGTCAGTGTGGCAATTCCTCAAGGACCTAGAAATAGAAATTCTGTTTGACCCAGAAATCCCATTACTGGGTATATATCTAAAGGATTATAAATCATTCTATTATAAAGACACATGCACATGTATTTTCACTGTGGCACTGTTTACAGTAACAAAGACCTGGAACCAACTCAGATGCCCATCAGTGATAGACTAGACAAGGAAAATGTGGCAGGTATATACCATGGAATACCTAGCAGCCATAAAAAATGATGAATTCATGTCCTTTGTAGGGACATGGATGAATCTGGAAACCATCATTCTCAGCAAACTGACACATGAACAGAAAATCAAACACCACATGTTTTCACTCGTAGGCGGGTGTTGAACAATGAGAACACATGGACACAGGATGGGGAGCATCACATACTGAGGTCTGTTGTGGGGGAATAGGGGAGGGACAGCAGGGGGTGGGGAGGTTGGGGAGGGATAACATGGGGAGAAATGCCAGATATAGGTGACAGAGGGATGGAGGCAACAAACCACATTGCCATATATGTACCTATGCAACAATCCTGCATGTTCTGTACATGTACCCTGTACCTAAAGTACATTAAATATATATATATATATTTATTTATTTATTAAGAATAATTTCCTACCTATGAAGGGTAATACGAAATCTGATCATAATGTATCTTTGAGGAGGTCAGTTGTGATTTATTTATAGATAAATAATAATATGTAAATCTAATAGTCCTATAAATAACAGAAAAATCTTAAATGAACTTCTAATACTTTGAATGTGCTCTATATTTATAAAATCCTTACAGAAATGGCTAGCTCCAAAACATTTTAAGAATTCATGTTTACTTAATTAAGATGACTTCAGACAATTTAGATTGGTTTGATAATTTAAGGTTGGGCATAGTGGCTCACGCCTGTAATCTCAGCATTTTGGGATGCCAAGATGGGTGGATCATTTGAGGCCAGGAGTTTGAGACCAGCCTGGTCAACATGGTGAAACCCTAAAAACTGAAAATACAAAAATTAGCCAGGTGTGGTCGCATGTGCCTGTAATCCCAGCCACTTGGGAGGCTGAGGTGGTAGAATTGCTTGAAACTGGGAGGTGTAGTTTGCAGTAAGCCAAGATCATGACACTGTACTCCATCCTGGGCAAGAGACCAAGACTCTGTCTCAGAAAAAAAAAAAGAAAAAAATTAGTTTTAAGAAAGAAAGAGGCAAGCTCTAGGTCTTTTTCTCAAATGTATATTAAATAAAATAAATTTTACTTTTTTTTAAATTAGTTATTATTTTGAGACAGTCTCCCTCTGTCGCTTACGATGGAGTGCAGGGTCACCTTCTCAGCTCCCTGCAATCTCCGCCTCCCAGGTTCAGTCTATTCTCCTTCCTCAGCCTCCCAAGTATCTGGGACTATAGACTCCCACCATCATGCCCTGCTAATTTTTAAAATATATACATAGATATATTTTTAGTAGAGATGTGGTTTTGCCACATTTGCTAGGCTGGTCTCCAGCTCCTTTACTCAGGCAATCTGTCTGCCTCAGTTTCCCAAAGTGCTGGAATTACAGGCATGGGCCATTGCTGCTGGTGCATATTTTTTTTAAATTGAGTGTTTGATAGACTTCACCAGTGAAGCCACCTGGAACTGAAATTTTCCTTTTAGAAAAATTTTTGAAGTTAATTCAATTTCTTTAATAGCTCTAAAGTTGTTCATATCATCTGTTTCTTCTTGTGTAAATTGTATTTTTCAAGAACTTTTATTCATTTCATCTAAGTTTTCAAATGTGTTGGCATGAAATTATTATTATATATATTGTTATGTATAATGTAAGATATTATTATATGTTATCTTATCCTTTTAATATCTTTGGGATCTATGATGTAAATATCTTTTTCTTTCCTAATATTAGAAATTTATATGCTCTTTCTTTTTGTCTTGGTCATCTAACTACGAATTTGTTGATTTTATTATCTTTTTGAAGAACTGGGTTTTGGCTTTTTAAATTTCCTCATTGTTTTTCTGTTTTTTATTGCATTGATTTCTGTACTTAGATTTAGGATATCTTCCTTTTACTTGTTTGAGGTTTACTTTCTATTTTTATTGCTTTTTAAGATAGAACTTTGAGTCATTTTAATGTTTAATATGTGCGTTTAAACCTATAAATTTCCCGTTAGACACTGCTTTCCACAAAGGTCGATATGTTTTACTTTTGTTTCCTATTTAAAATATGTCTTAATTTGTGTTGTAATATTATCTTTGACCCAAGCATTATTTCAAAGCATGCTATTTAATTTTCATATAAGTGAAATTTTCTGAGGTATCTTGTTATTGATTTCAAATTTAATTGTTTTGATCAGCAACTTGGGCTGCATGATTTTAATCTTTATGAATACTAATTCAGTGGTCCAGCATATCATTAAGTTTGGTGAATACACCATGAGACATAAAAGAACATGAGATCTGCGATTGTTAAATATAGTATTCTATAAGTATCAGTTAGGTAAAGGTGGTTTATAATATTGCTCAACTATTCCATGACCTTACTAATTTTGTTTTATTTAATTATTCAATCAATTGCTGAGAGGAATGATATAATCTATTATTATTATTATCTATTTCTCCCTTTAACTCTGTCAATTTTTACACCATTATTTTGAAGCTATTTTATTAAGCACAAACACAGTAACAATTTTCATTCTCCTGTTGAATTTTTATCAGTATGAAATGTCCCTCTTTATCTGACAATTATTTTTTATCTTGAAGTGTATTTAGTCTGCTATGAATTTATCCACTGCAGCCTTCTCATACTTATTATTTTCATGGTATATGATTTCCTATTCACTTATTTATAACCTCTCTGGGTTTTTTTTATTTCAAGGATTTTCCTTATAGGTAGTACTTACTTGCTTCAATTTAGTTCTACTCTTTTAATTTTTTGTTTTCTGGTATTCTTTTTCCCTCTTCCCACTCTCCTTCTTTCTTTTGAATTATTTGAATATTTGGAGTATTTTAATTGACCTCTTGGCTTTTTTTGGTTCTATTTCTTTGCATTCTTTTCTTGTTGGTGTCTCTGGGGATTATAATATACATATTTAATCTTTCATAGTCCACTTAGAGGTAAAATTGTACGATGTCACATAAATGTAGAAGCTTAGCAAAAAGGTCTCTTTGCCCAAACCCAGTCTTTTTTATGCTAAATTTTCATATTTATTAACTGTATGTATTTTGACAACCCCATCAGATTTTATACTTTTGCTTTAAATATTTACATATATAAACTAAAGAGTTAAAGATAGTCTTTTATATTTACCTAGGTGTACACTATTTTTGAGCCTCTTTTTCAACTTCTGAAGATCGTAGATTCTCTCTGCGGTCATTTTTCTTCAGTTGGAGGAAATCTTTTTACCATTCTTTATAAACAGGTTTGCTGATAACAAAGTCTCTTAGTTTTACTTTGAAAATGTTTCTTCTGAAACATTGAAGGATACTTTATGTAGGGTTAAAATTTTGTTTTGAATTTTTCACTTACAGTCCTTTGTAAACCTACATTTTGTTCAGATAAGAAATTTACAGTGACCTGAATCGTGGTTCCCCATATGCAGCATGTCATATTCTCTTTAGCTGTTTTCCATACCTGATCTTTGATGTTCAACAGATTGATTATGATGTATGCAGGCATTAATTTCTTTGAAATTATCCTGTTAAATTTGCTGAGCTTCTTAAATTGTAAATTTGTTTGTCTTTCACCTAATTTGGGATTTTTAAAATTAATCCTCCAAATATTATTTCTTTCCCATTTAGTCCCAGTGGAATTCTATTTTGTTTTTAATATTATCTCACAGGTTTCTGAGATTCATTTAATTTTTTATCAATTTTTTTTCTGTGTTTCAAATTGGATAACTTCTTCTATGAACTGTCCTCTAGTTAATTGACATTTTCTCTTCAATTCCATTCTGATATTAAGTTTGTCTGATACCTTTCTAAATTCAGATATTTTATTTTTAAAGTTTTATTTTTCATATCTTTATATAGTTCCATTTCTCTGTGGAAATTTTCTGTCTTTTCATGTATTAAAAAATCATTTTTTCACAGTGTTCTTTATTATGCTCACTGTAACTCTTTGTCTGATAATTCCAATATCTGCTCATTATGTTTTCCCCTCCAGTTTTTCAGGTTCTTTTTCTGTTGAATAAGTTTGAAACGTAGCCTGGACATTGTAATTGTTGTGTTGTATAGTCACTGGGTTCTGTTACAATCCTCTAGAAAATCTTGAATTTTTGTGTTAGCTGGATATTAACCCAGTTAGGTCCAGGCTGCAGCTTCTCTCACCTTGTGTGTTTAGTTTTTCAAATCTTGGTTTAGTTCTCAAAGACATTGCTATGAAGATTCAAATTTTCTATTTGATTTTAAAGATAAAAAGTTCTATTTATCTGCTGAAATTCTGATTTTATAATGGAAATTAAAAGTTTTTGTCTTATTGTCATTGTGTATTTTAATTAAAAATTTTTATAATGGAAAATTTAAAATATACTTATTGTGCATTTTAATCACAGATACCTTAACTTTCATGTTTGATACCTCTAATATCCCTACATTTTTAATCTGTTTCTTTATATTTTTCCTTTTGGTTTTTGGTTACCTGTTTTTGTCCTGATAATGCCTGGTAATTATTTCTTAAATGCACAACATTACATAATGCTGTATAAAACATTTTAAAGAAATTTGAGACTATAATATTATTTTTCTAGACAGTCTATAAATTTTTCCTTTTGGGCAGTGGTTATCACTTTTTCCAGTGATTGAGTTTATTTGAAACTCATCTTTAGTCTTTGTGAATGATGGTTAATTCTAGTTAACTTTTTGACATTATTTTGAGAATCCCAAGCAAACAGCTGTTATGATTATCAGACTCTTTCTCTTTAGAGATCCTGAACCCAAGCGGCTGTCTCCCTAATCACATAAGATTGTTGGAATCTCTTTTCAGTTTTTCTCATCCACCATTTCTTGTTTACCTTCTCAGCTTGTCAGCCACTGCTTTATGATCAGCAAATATTCCAATAAGAAAAACAGACTCAAACTGTCATGTTTTCTTTCTCTTTAGATTTGACCTCTCATGTCTTTGCTAACTTGGTAGTTTTCCAATGTACTCAAACAGATGTTTTTTGTTTGTATTTTTTTCCTATATTTTATAGTTGTTCTCAAAATGAGAAATTGCCTGTGAGAAACAGGTGTACCACTACTGAAAACAAAAATCTCTTTGTAATTTTTTATCTACAGATAAATCTTTGTGTATATTGTCTATGGATTCAATGTTTAAAAAGCAAGAAAATTGCGATTATCATTTAGAAATATTAGATATTATATTTTAACATCATATTTATCTTCATGAATGTCACAATCATCATCATCATCATCATCCTAGGTGTGAAGTGGGTTATATGAGGAAAGCCAAAGAAACAAAACAAATATCCTAAAAATATAAAGCAAGTTAGTATGACTTAGACATAAATGTTGAGACAGGAACCATCAAAGTAGCAGTTGGGATCAAATCATAGTTGGCACCATATATCAGGAAAAAATATTTTGAAACTTATTCTCTGAGGCATGCAGAGCCTTTGAAAGGTATAAAGCAGATTGTCAGTGGTGGCCATATAATTTTTAGAAGAGCAAGTTTTAGATTTCACATTATTGAGGGGACTACTGCCCACTTAGTAGGAGGATGTCTGGGATTCTACTTCCCTTAAATGTGTAGGATATTTTCACATAACAAATAATTTTTTCTTTCCCTCATGTGACTTTCAAATGTTGGATGTTCATGTACATTAAAACTGGGTTATAATAATCTGAATGTAGACTTTAACTTTGTTTTACATTTAAGTGCATACTATTTGTTTTAATATACGTGAAATTTTCCAAAAATGTAACTACTATGTAAATACAAGAAGATTTTTATTGCATTGCTGGTAACGTTGTCAAGAGTTTTATAGTTTTAAAGGAATTATGTCATAAATGACAGTGCTGCACATGGTGTTTGTTCACAACCACACATACCTGCATCCAACTGTATTCTACATGTAGGTACAGGCAATACTGTACTTAATTATGTCCTTGGGTATATTGGTGCCTGAGCATTTGTATGTGGAAATATATATTATTATATCACAAATTACATTTATTTTATTTTGTTAGTATTTTTATGTTATTTTATTAGTTTTGAAATTAAGCCCACTGTAAGTTAAAATAGCTACAAATTTCAATTTAGAACATTAAAACTACATTTAAAAAATCATATTAAAAGGAGACATTATGTGCCACAATGTCACTGGTTAGAAGCATTGTTGTAACATGTATTTTTATTCCATAAAAATCATTTATATGGCTATGCATAAAACATACATATCATGGATAAAGTGAAAGACAAAGTGACCAGCTTAGTGACCATTATATTAAATCATGGAAGGTAAAATTCTAAAAATAATAATAAGTGTGATGATAGAGAGAAAGAGATGTATTAGTGGTATATGAAAAAGTACAAATGGAAAGTAAGTAGGAATTGAAGCAAATCTAAGTTGGGAAAATGTTTTGTCCTCTATAGACCTCAAAATACCTATTTTTTTTTAAACATAAGAGGCTAAGTATGCATAGTCCAAGAAATGTGTGTGTACAAGGCAGCTTTGCTGTTTTCTAGCTTTGTAGAAGCTCGTTACTGCACCTAGTTGTCACCAGTGCACTCCAAAAACATGTATATGCCAAAAAAACCCTCTCTATCTTTCTACTTAAACATTTTATCCCTTTACTTTTCTTTCATGATTGATGGTTGATGTCACTATCAACTTTTTAATCCCATAATTCACCTTTCACCAAATTCTATTGCATACTGATATGGTTTGGATCTGTGTCCCCACCCAAATCTCATGTTGAATTGTAATCCCCAGTGTTGGAGGTGGGGCCTGGTTGGAGATGATTGGATCATGGGACAGATTTCTCATGAATGGTTTAGCACTATCTTCTTGGTGCTGTTCTCATGAGAATGAGTTCTCATGAGATCTGGTCATTTAAAAGTGTGTAGCATCTCCCTGCTCACTCTCTCTCTCTTGCTCCTGCTCTGGCCATGTAAGACAGCCTGCTCCCACTTTGCCTTCCACCAAGAGTATAGGCTCCCTGAGGCCTCCCCAAAAGCAGGTGCCACCATGCTTCCTGTATAGCCTTCAGAACTGTGAGCCAATTAAACCTCCTTTCTTGTAAATTACCCAGTCTCAGATGTTTCTTTATAACAATGCAAAAATCAGCTAATACAGATATTTAGAAAGGTTCATTGTTTATCTAATTTCTCTCCTTACTGCCCTCTCTACCAAGTGTAGGTCTTTGCCATCTTTCATTAGTCTCATGAAACTGCCATCCAAAGGATCTATGTGTCTGCAGACTTTACAACCCAAACAGATTCTGTCCATTGTGTAGAGTTGCTTAACACTTCAATCAAATTATGTTTTTCTCCATTTAACACACATTAACCAGTGGATGCTTCCTGACCACCTTTTACTTTAGGTGAGACATTTACAACTTTTGTTATCTAAGATGGGTTCCAAAATAATTTTTTATTTTACCTTCTAACTGTTCCTTCTCTTTGTCCAGTCCTTAACTTTCACCATAGCAGATCAGTTTTAATTCACCAAGCACATCTTGTACAATCCCAATTCCATACTTTTGTTTTCTTCTTCATGCATTCCAGAGGCTTAGTGCTGGGTCCATTGTTCTTTACCAATTGTAGATTAAATAGGATGTTTATGGTTATTTTAGTAAAAAATATTGGACCCCATGCTGTTGGTAAGAAACATAGTTGCCCATTATGTCACCTTATTCCATGTGAAAATAAACTCTAACTTGTGTCTTTTGACCTCCTACTCTTATATAGAACAAAATTTTCTTAAGACTGACAAGTGTCTATTTCAACCAGATCAGACAAAAGTAGTAAATTATTCCTGCTAAACAGATTGTAGTCCTCAACAAAGCCCATAAAATGTGTTTAGCTTAATCAACTATTAGTGGCAATGAGAATCATTTTCAAATCGCTCCAAAGGAAAACAAACCAACAAACTTGTAAACATGTACTTGGCACAGAAATTCAGCTTAATTGAGCTGAAATTTTAAAGAGAGAGAGAGTGAAAGAGAGCTAGAGTGAGAAGCATGTTTGATGAGGGCTGGAAAACCTACATGTCAGCAATAATAAACTTGTTATTTAATAAGCTTAATAATAGATAAAGTGCCCTAAAAATGAATTGTTATCACAGTTGACGACCGTTTTATTAAAATGTTAATGGCCTGAGGCAAAAGCAAACTGTTCTCTTAATCTGCCAGAAGAATTGTTTTTTTTTTCTTTTTTTCTTTTTAAATTTTTTTTTTTTTTTTTTTTTTTTTTAGGAATTATCATACCCCATAGCACATGGGATTTGATCAAGCCATGATAAGCATATTTGAAATTCAGACTAGACACGACTCCTGAGGTCTTAACTTGACTTAAACTATGAATGCGTTTCACATGCTCATTCATGGCTATACCTCTTCCTGTTATCAGCAAAATATAGGACACATTTTCACACATGAAAATTTATTGAAAGAAATTTCTATATTTGAGTTTCATTTTTGTTTTCAAGGTTAAAAGGCATAACTAGCGAGGTTTTTTTTGTTTTGTTTTGTTTCTGTTTGGTAGTTTTTTTCTTCTTACCCACCTCTGTGCACATAATAGCAAGCCAAAGACATTTTCCCGCAAATGCAGTTGCCCACACCATACAATGCACCTTTTCGATAATGGCTGGAATAAAAATGAAAGTATTCAGCAGCACTGTCAAGGACAATCAAGCGAGTCAACCCAAAGCTGACTGTGTATGCATGTGATGAATTACACTGCGATTTGTTTGGACCCACAGCTAGAACCCCCAAAGACCTCTGTCAGATAATGGTGTTTTCTACCAATGGGGTATTAGCTCAGATCACAAAGAAAACAGAATTCACATTCAATTCTTTCTTATCAATATTTTTCACAATTTTTTTTCTTATAGATGAATAGCTATATGTAGTGTATGTCAGTGAAAAAAATTGCAAATCATACGTAGGACATAACATTAACAATAGTGTTGTGTCTCGGAAAGAAGAATAATAAGAACTATTCAATATGTTTTACATTATTAGTGATTTTAAATTGTAAGTGATGGGTGGTTGCAAGAAGATGAAGTTGACAGCTATGAAAAGCTGTCGTGCTAGAATGAGAGGAGCATGGATTCAGGGCAGGAAAAGACTTGGAATCTACCTTCTCTAGGGAGGGCTAGTGAACATCCAAGGTCTCATGCTGGAGTTTTAATACAGAAATCCCATGAGAAAGAGAGAAGCCAAAATCCTCATAAGTCCAAATATGAAGAAAAAATAGAAAATCCAAACGATTGCCAGACCTAGAAAGTAGCAAGTAGTCTTTAAGAGCCTAAAGTGTGATCAGCACCAGCAAATTGAACTGTAGCATCTGATCTTGTTTTCTTTTTATATTCCTTATACGTTGGAGAAAAGGGTAAAGTAGAGATTTTGAACCTGTAGGCGTTAATCTAGATCTTTGATGACAGTATTTTTATTGTTGGTTTTCTGAATATAAAAAATCATTTTAAAAACATTAGGAGTTTGATTATGTGTATTTCATAAATATGTTTTCATGCTAATACGTATATCATTACATACTGGGCTAAAAGGAAAATACGGCGATGGTGTTTTTCAGCTTCTCCCATCAAAAGGCAAAACTAATTCTTTTCCCTCCCTCCCTGCCTGCCTCCCTTCCTTCCTTTCCCCCCCCCCAAACCCAACCCCCCCCCCGCGGGGCCGCCGGAAACGAAGTATTTTTTAAATATATATAAAAAAAAAAAATAAAAAAAAAAAAACCTTTTTATTGCTGGGCACAGTGACTCATACTATAATCCCAGAACTTTGAGAGGCTAAGGCAGGAGAATTGCTTGAGACCAGGAGT
>CAUYLG010028299.1:0-50710 GCA_963573385.1 Cacajao melanocephalus | reverse complement strand
GTCTTCTTTTGAAAAGTATCTGTTCCTGTCCTTCACCCACTTTTGCTATAAGGCCAATAAACATATGAAATAATGCTCATCACCACTGGACATTATAGAAAGGCAAATCAAAACCACATTGAGATACCATCTCACGCCAGTTAGAATGGTGATCATTAAAAAATCAGGAGACAACAGATGTTGGAGAGGATGTAGAGAAATAGGAACACTTTTACACTGTTGGTAGGAGTGTAAACTAGTTCAAGCATTGTGGAAGACAGTGTGGTATTTCCTCAAGGACCTAGAAATAGAAATTCCATTTGATCCAGTAATCCCATTACTGGATATATACCCAAAGGATTATAAATCATTCTATTGTAAAGACATATGCACATGAGTGTTCATTGTGGCACTGTTTACAGTAGCAAAGACCTGAAACCAACCCAAATGCCCATCAATGAGAGACTCGACAAAGAAAATATGGCATGTACACACCATGGAATAGTATGCAGCCATAACAATGAATTTGTGTCCTTTGTAGGGACATGGATGAATCTGGAAACCATCATTCTCAGCAAACTGACACAAGAACAGAAAACCAAAGAGCACACGTTCTCACGTATAGGTGGATGTTGAACAATGAGAACATATGGGCACAGGGATGGGAACATCACACACTGGGGTCTGTTGGGGAAGTAGGGGGCTAGGGGAAGGACAGCAGGGGGCGGGGAGGTTGGGGAGGGATAACACTGTGAAAAATGCCTGATGTAGGTGATGGGGGGATGGAGACAGCAAACAACTATGACGTGTATACTTATGCAACAATCCTGCAACATCTGCACATGTACACCAGAACTTAAAGTACAATAAAAAAAAAGAAATGCAAGTTATCTAAAGTAAATAATTAAAGCAATATTTTTAAATTAAAAAGAGGTAATGAAAAGAGAATTGAAGAATACAATTATTCAAAGCCATGATAGAAGAATGAAGTTTTTAAGAAAACAAAAAGTATTTAATATTTATTTCGTTATCCAAAATTCCACCCAATGCCATGAATGCTCATCAAATTAACATTCTCATTGCTTATTTGAAGTTTCAATTAAAATGCCCAAGAGGAGTCCTTATTCTCATGTTGGTCAGACTGGTTTAAACTCCTGACCTCAGGCAGCCTGCCTGCCTCAGCTCCCAAAGTGCGAGCCACTGTTTCTGGCCCTCCTTTACCTTTCTCAAAAATATATAAATCGTTCACATATTGATCGCCTCATCTACTTCCCACTACTCTCACCATCTTTATTCGGACTCTCAACATCCTCTTCTTTTGCGTCACTCACACCACAAACCTGCTTTGCAAATTTGAGACAAAAAATTCTTAGCTTTAAATTTCAGCTTTGCTATGTTGCTTAGTAGCCTAAGAAACAATTTTGTTCTTGTTTTTTTAAATGTATCGTATTCTTGAGTAATATGGTGTTTTTCATTCTTATATGTTTTACCATATCACTAATATTGTTGTTATCATTGAATTGACTGAAGTTACTAAATTATTGCAATCAGTGGGTCAGTTTGAGTCTTGCAGAAGCAGATGAGAGGATATTAGCCATGCAAAAGAGCTGCTGTAGTGGTTGAAATACCCAAAAGGATAAAGGAAATGGAGCAGGAGCAGGCAGGAAGAACCTTCTGATCACTAGCACTTTTCCTACCAATCCTCTTATCTCTCTGGCAGACACAATGCCAGTGAAAGCAGACAGTGAAAAGACGATTGGGTAGGAAAAGTGCTAGGCTGTGGGGCAGTTTTAAGTCTCAACCGGAACAGTGGCCTAGCATAGATACCCCTGTGTGCTCAATCGTTGAGCTGCCTAAGGAGGTGTCTAGACCCCAGTCTTCTAGGCTGCAGTGGGTAGATCCTGCCAACTGTGCCTGCTAATAATAATTAGGTAAAAACCTGCTGGTTTCCTATCACCACATTCTCCCTTAGCAAGGTTTCAAATTGGCTGGGAATAAAGAAAAACAGGCTGAAACAATATTTTAGGAATTTATTCACTTCTAAAATATGGATAATGGCTCAACTCTAGGCCAAGGCCTTTGATTTGCTATTACTGAGATTTACGAGACAGATGAAATGCATTGATTACTGTACAACTTGGAATGTGGGAGGCAGGGAATGAGGAAATGTCTAATAATTGCATTTAAGATGATTTCTTTCTTTTTATTTGTCTTTAAGATAATTTCTTTAGTAATGAGTAAAACTGAGTGGGCATTATAATCAAGAATAGTTAAACACAGAGGCAATATTTTAAAGTAGATTTTACATGTTTTTCTGTCAATACATTTCAATGATTTAGATCAATTATGGCGATATATATAGAGATATAGATATACACACATATGTAGAATAAGTACTGAACTGAAAAATATCAATCACAGTTTCAAAGTGATAATTTTCTATAAATAATTCAGAAAGGTAGAAATGATACGTATCTTAAGAGAGGTACAGTTAGAGTGGGGTTGTTAAAAGTTAACTTCAACATTTTAGTAATTAATAAACCTTTCTGTATGTGTGAAGTGTGTCTGTAAGAGAATTACATCTTCTGAGCCCCAGGATTTAGTATGACAAACTGCTACTGCAGTCCATTATCCATGAGGACATTAGTGTCTTCCTCATCAAAATACAATATAAAACAAGCAATGATAGAAAATTATGAAAACAGATGTTAGCTTTAAGATATAATGTAAGGCATAAAGACTGCGGTAACCAGGAAGGAAAATATTATGGGACTAAGAAATAAACTGTTGTCTGCTCAAAAAAAAAAAAAAAAAAAAAAAACATTATTTGGATCTAACAACCAACTAAATTTGGGAGAAAAGGCAACAAAAATATAACTGAAAACAGAAAATATGAAAAGCAGTGACTGGATATCTGCCTTGCAGAATCCAATACAAATTAATTTGCATGCCTTAAAATAAGAAAAACATATTTTTCAAGTATTTATACTGATTGTTGATGACTGCACTTATTGTTGACAGAAAACAGTTAAAGCAAATAGGGAGAATCTAAATAAGGACCCATAGTGTACACACATATGTGTGTGTGTTAGAGGCAGAAAAAAGGGCACAGTAGATATCTCAGAATTCAAAACCACAAAGATGCCACTACCTTTTACCTGTATTCTTTACTTATTTTCAAATATCTATTTTATTGTATTCTCACTTTACAGTCCAAGTCATTCTGCTTTTCCATCTGTTCATATTGTAGGTGGAAGATGGTAAGCCTACAGCTTTATATATTTTCTTTGGATAATTCTCTATACCAGTTCCATACTCGGGAGACAGTATTTGATTTGTAAAGTTTGATTCAAATTTAAATCACTGTACTATCCAAACACAGCCAGGGATTCAGGGTCTCACAGCACCCCTTGGCCATTTGGGACTTGTTTTTTGTAGGAAGGTAAAATTTTTCCACCAAGGTTCACACACTAACTGCAGTAGATATCCGATTTAGTAAGCTATGCCTTTTTGAAGAGGAATAAGGATAGGGAATGTAGTACTGTCAAGGTTTGGGACTTTCACATTTAAGGGGATATAAACCAGTATTATACCTTTTCAGTAGCATTCCAATGGGGAGCATTTCTGTCCAGTATTGAAGTAAAATAATAAAAACCCATTTAAAAGTTGATCTAGTGTTTATCACCATCTATGAGGAATAATTCTAAACAATGACAGCGATAAATACTCCTGTTAGCTGGGATCAATGTCTTCCCATCTCCTCCCTCTTCGATATGTCATTGTCACTTTCAGTGCCATTAATGAGAAAGCCAAGTATAAAGGAGTCCCCAGAGAACCTCCAACCAACAACCTGCGCACTGGGAGAACAGGGTGGAGCCACGAAACTTCCTGCCATTTGTAGAAGGGAGGAGCCTGGTCCTCTTGTTCCTGTGTGGGAACCTGGGATTCAATTTAGGAGATGAGGGTGTGTTAAGAGTAACTCCTCTATCGCTTTGCTGCGTTGTTTTTCCTTTTGCCTTTTTGCCCAGTAATTCCATTCCTCTCACCCTTCAAAGTGTCTGTGAGCCTAATCTTTCCTGGTCATGTGACAAGAACCCGGATTTTCCTACATTATGATGCTGGGACAGGAGACAAAGATAATGTCTTCCAAGGACTCTTCTATTCTCCTTCAAGTCATGTATTAAGACTTCAGTTGTGGTAAAATTGCACCTATGCTTATAGTAAATTTAAAAAATGGATCAAGAAACTTTCTAATAGATGTTTTTCCCCTCGTGATTTTCAACCTTACGGAGGTTTAATGAGTAACAACTGAAGGAGTTAATGCAACATTGAAGTAGTGTCTAACAAACTCAGAGTATCATTTGGCTAATGGTAAATCATAGCCACTATTTGGTAATTTAAATATAAAACTATTATTACTCCCTATGTAAAGAATAGTACTTCAGAAAGCAAACTCTTAAAACAGGTCAGAACCCTAATGTGAATCAATTTATTTTACTTAGCAGGGGGTTGAAAGGAGAAATGTAACCTTAAAAAGCTTTCTGAAAGTGAGATGTAAATTGTAACCATTTTACAAAATTGAAGCCCAAGACCCACTGTTGTAACACTTTGGAATATATACAGATTTTGAAAAACTAAGTACTTGGAATCCACATAATAAAAATATAGGTTAATTAGAGGTTATATATCTTTAAAAAGTCAATTTTTTAAATGATTGCCTCCAAAACAAGTAAAGGTAGAAAATGGGATTCAAATTTAATGTAGCATTTTTGTTTCTGAACTCTGTTAACTACTTATTTTCATTAGAAAGCTACACAACTTTCTCCTTGTAAAATTAAATGCCTGTGCAAAGTTATACTGAACATGTGTTTATTATGTCATTAGTTTCTGGATCTAATTCTGAATCTCTTCAGAGGAAAAATTAGATTATTAAATTCAAATACAAATAATGTATTATTGGATAAAAGAGCAATTCTAAAATATCCTTTAGTAGAACGACACCAAAGACCCCATGTTCCTGAGTTCACTAAGCCTCTATGTGTGAAATGCTTTCGCCTCATATGCAGGGTCCTGAAGCTAGGCATTCCCCTGTAAGAGATGTATGGTCTCCTCTTCCGCTTATAGCTCCTAGTCTCTGTTGTCCACAGTAAAATATAAAGGCCCCTAAGGACCTGTTGTTTAGTAAATACAGTAAACAGGAACACTGTTTTGGAAACTGCTGCACACACATGCGCACACGCGCACACACACACACAAACACACACACACGAATCAGAAGGTATTGAGAATCTGATATATTCCAGAAATTTATTGACAAATTGTTAAATGAATTGGAATTGATTGAATTGCAGTTTCAGTTTCCTTTCACAAGGTGGCAGGGTAAAAGAAAATACAGACATCAGGGTATGTTCTTTTACAAATTGTGTTCTCTTGTCAGAACAGCCCTGTGTTTTCAGGGAAATTGAAAGCACTGGAAAGGAAGTGCAGTCATTGGCAACCACGAACCACACAGTTTTGAAGAGATTTAGTAAATGCATAATTTACCAATAAAAAGGCTGGCTTCAAACTGCTACTGTACTTCACAGGCATTTCAAAGAATTACCCACATAACCATTTACTTCATTGAGCAGAACACTGCCTAAAGAAGCTGTCAATCTTGTTTAAAAAGGGAAAAGGTGTGTTGTGGAGGGTTGAAGGGCGGACAGTGAGGAGTTTGGTTAGGGGAGAGAATAATGCGCATCAAAAGCACACCTATCTGTATGTTTTAACTGAAGAATTTTAACCCAGATGAACTGATTGAGTAATAGTCAATTAGCAGCATCTTCGGAGGTTCACCAGAAAGAGATTACTGTGCTAGGAACCCAGACTAGCTGACAGATAGAGAAGGAGAAGAGATTAAACACCATGTTTTTAAAATTATTGTTCAGAAATTAAAATTTCAGACTATTCCAGAAATATATTAACATTTATTGATTAAGCACTATGTAATATTCTTTGCTCTGAATATATGGTACTCATCATTTTATTGGCAAGGATATAGATGCACATAACTTTTTCCAAGTTCAGAGAGGTTGTGCGTGATTACTTTTAAGTGAATAATTGACATGGAATCTTGTTACTTAAAACACACTAATGACTTCCTCTTGCTCTTAAAATAAAAACCAAAATCATCTAAAATGCTCTGCAGGACTTTATGGTTTATCCTCTGCCCTTTTGTGCCAGCTTCCCACTGTTCCACATGCTCTCAGGTCACCTGAGCTCTAGCCACATTCAGCCTCCTCATACCTGGGCCTGGAATGCATCTTCCTTTCCCATCCTAACTGAGCTGAGCTGCTAGCCTCTACTTTTACTCAGAGAACTCAACTTATCTTCCCTCTCCCCAGGGCATCCTTCAACAAGGAATAGGTGAAAGTCCTGTGGCTCAAGCTTTCCCAGCAGCCGGAGCCTCTGCTGTGAGCATCTATTACAGTATTGACTGTGGTCTCACAGTATACTGAGCCCCCTAAGGGCAGTGATGAGGCTTGCATTTGAATTGGCAGATACACCATCAAGCAAAGAGTGGCCCAGGTACACATGTGACGCAAAATATTCTACTTGCTACTGGGGTTTGTAAATACTTTTTACAAGTTGTATGCAATGATGTTTTAAACTTTTATTTCGTGGTGAAAATTATCAGACACAGTATTTCACAGCAGAACACTGTGAAATTCACCATTTCAGGACTACTCAAAATAGATGTTAACTCATATAATAAAATAGATGTTAACTCATCTATTTTGAGTAGTCCTGAAATGGTGAATCCTTTTATGTGGCTTAACTGGAATAGATACTCTATTCTTTCAGGCCATTGCTTTTATCTTTTTTTTTTTTAACTGTAGACATATTATTGTTCTAAAACATGTTTACAGAAATCAGTCATGTAAAAAATATATTGGGAAATCAGATTCTGACATGAATTCAACTTATTCATTTGTAACTCTAACACTGAAATGCACGGTTCATATCAAAGGCTATTGCTTTGTCACTGGCTAGCTAGCTGACCTTGAATAAGTAACTTCACAGGCAAAGTTTTGGCATCTGTAACACAACTGATTAGAAGAGATTATCCCTAAGGTCTTTTATAGTTCTTAAATTATTTGTCTCTTAGTTCCTCTCTAAGGAATTTTAACTCTGAAAACTGCTACCATTTCACATCCTACTCTCTTTGCAAATCAGAGATTTTCAATTCCCAGTAATGAACTGAATCTGCATACACACTTGTATTTTATTACACTAGAGTAAAAGAATTTAGGGAAAAAATATATATATATTCAAATTCTTCTCCTAAGGAAACCAGATTTAGTTAAATCATGAATAGAAGTCAGGATAAGTATATTCAACATTTACCCATAGCTCTTTTTCCCCAACTGTCTGTTTCCGATTTCTAAAACATAGTAACATTTCATTAAGAAGTCACAGCAACCCTTCTCTAATTTGTGAAGAGTGCGCTGTGAATTACATGCATAGTTATCAGCATTTCAGCGTATTAGATTTCTTCCCCTGCTTAGTAGATGTTTATGAGTCCTTCGGGTTTAAGCACTCTTATTCATTAGTTAGTATGTCATTGAAGAAGACTTATGAAAATATTTCTTTTATAATAAAAATATTTATTAACTCAATTATATATACCTTTGTATAGTGGCATTGCACAGAGAGCTGTTGAATTCTAAATATTCAAGATAGTTTTAAAAAATAAGTCATCTTTGTGATCTGTCCTCATCCCATCCTCTGTCATTTCTTTTGTGCATGTAGATTTTTGTAAATACCTTCTCTTACTCTGTCACTCATCATTGTTGTATTGGTGAACTCGTTTTAACTGCACTGCAATTGAGTCTATCAGATTTGTATTATAGTCAGTGCTTGTGTTTTGTTTAAAAAATCCTTTCATATACTGAGGACTTGAGATCTTCAAAAAACTTTATCATTCGCATTTAGGTCTTTATTCCACATAGGTATTGCATATAATGTGAGATAGTGATAGTGAGCCAAATTAATCATTTTTATAAGCATATCAATTTGTCTCAGCACCATTTACAGAAAAGGCTTGCCCAGTGCTGTGCTATTAAATGTTTAACAAGTGACTTGGCAGAAGGGAAAATACTTTATTGTAGTGTTTGCCAGTCTCAATGGTATAAATACACCTAACAATGCTGACTTCAATATTATCAACATTACATCAATGAAATAATTCATCAATGATGAGCAGTAATATACCATTACCTATTATTTTTACCATACAAATATGAAAGAGGTAAATGACATCAAGAATGTAGATAATAGTAAAATGTAACCAAATAAATAAAAAGTTAGGTTTTTAAGTATTTATTAAGTATAATTGGTTTAATTATTATATAATTTAATTTTTAAAAATTAGTATGTTTGATCATTGGCTTATACATTCCTGAAAATTTTGTAATTATCTCTCACAAGCCAGAGCAGGCAGGCTGGTACACACCATTGAGTTTGTCCTTCTCCAATTTTTCGGCAATAACACCTCTGCTATATGTAAAGTATCCATATATACATAGGCCTATGTTTGGATTCTCTATTATTTTGTATTTATTCATGTGCCTCCGATTGTGCTGATTTTGTACTCTTAATTCTTATGGATTTATGACTTTTTGCCATATAAGTCAAGTTATCCTTCCTTTTGTAGTTTTAAAAAATATTTGTGTGTGTGTGTGTGTGTGTGGTAGAAAACATGCCATTTTGATGTATATATACACAGTGAAATGATTAATATAGTCAAGCAAATTAACATAACCATATTCCCACATATTTTCATTATACAATATTATTAACTATAATGATCAGGCTGTACATTGATCTCTAGGTTTAATGATTCTATATAAATACAACTTCCTACTTTAGACCAACATGTCCTCATAACTCTCCCCTCCAAGCCCTTGGTAACCACAGTTCAACACTCTATTTCTGTGTATTCAATTTTCTTAGTTTCCACATATAAGTGAAGTCATTCAGTGTATTCTACCTGGGTCTGGCTTATTTCACTTAGAATAATGTCCTCCAGATTTATATATGTTGTCACAAATGACAGAACCTTCTTTTTCAAGGTTGAATATTTCATTTTCTATATATACACACACATACACACACACACACACACACACACACACACACATATATATATATATATGGGGAGAGAGAGAGAGAATACTAGTGATTTGTATAGCAATGTCTTTACCCATTCATCTGTTGACAGACACATAGGTTGTTTCCATATTTTGGCTATTGTGAGTACCCCTATAATGGACATAGGAGTGCAGATGTGTCTACAAGGTACTGACTTTATTTCCTTTGCATATATACGTAGTAAAGGCATTACTGAATTGTATGGTATTTCTATTTTTAGCTTTTTGATAACACTGCATACTGTTCGCCAACAATGTACCAGGATTCCCTTTTCTTCACAACCAAGCCAACACTTTTATCTTTTTTATCATGGCCATCCTAACCAACCTTACTATGGTTTTCATTTGCATTTCTCTGATAGTTAGTGATGTTGAGCACATTTTCGTATAACTGTTGGCCATTTTTATGTCTTCTTTGGGAATATGTTGATTCAGGTCCTTTTATAATCAGCTCTTTTTACTATCAGATATTTTTGTTATTGAGTTGTATGAGTTCCTTGTATACTTTAGATATTAACCCCTTATTAGATATATGGTTGCAAAGATTTTGTTTCGGTCTGTAGGTTGCCTTTTTCATTTTGTTGATTGCTTCCTTTGGTAGGCAGAAGATTTTTCTGATTTCAAATTATATCACAAAGCTACAGTAATCAAAAGAGTATGGTGCTGGCATAAAAAAAGACACATAGGCCAATGGAATATAGTATAGACCACAGACATAAAACCTGAGACACACACCATCTACTAATCTTTAAGAAAAGCACCAAGAATACACAATGAGAAAAAAGATAATCTCTAAAAAATTATGTCAGGAAACTAGTTTATCTATAGGCAAAAGAATGAAACTGGATCCTTATCTTACACAATCCACAAAAATCAACACAAAGTAGAGGAAAGACTTAAATGTAAGCCCTGAAATTGTAAAACTCCTCAAAGAAACCACAGAGGATAAGCTTCTTGACTTTGGCCTTGGCAATTAGTTTTATAAATATCACAGCAAAATCTCAGGCAACAAAGAAATAATAAACAAGTGGGGCTACATCAAACTAAAAGTTTTTTAAAAATTTAGGTGCACCATGGTAATTTTTTATCCTTGCATTTTAAAATAAATTTTAGAATCAGTTTTTCAACTTAAACACTCACACACATACATCTGTTGGGATTTCAAGTGGTGTTGCTTGAAAGGATAGATGATCTGGGAAAGAATTTACATAATTACATATATAGTCTCAATCCAGACATTTGAAATGTTTCTCCATATTTGGTACAGCCTCTTTAATTTTCTTCCATACATGTTATACTTTTAAAGGTTTTTTAAATCTTTTGCAAATTTACTTTCAGTATACTTTCTTAATTGATCATCTTTTAAGGGCTTTTAAAATTAAGTTGATTAATACATGCAAAATGGTTATAACATTGTTCAGAATAAACACCCATCTTACATACTGTTGTTGTGACTTTAGTTAAATACTATAGTGGAAGGGGAAAATAGAAAGCTAATGTATATTTGCTTTATAAAAAACCTAGGAGAAAATATATCATGAATGTCAGCTATGTAACTAGATCATATTATGTATATCCAAAATTAATGTTACTTGAATGACATTGAATGATGATATTGAGAACTAAAAATAAATATTCACTATATGCTAGGAATCCTGCCAATGAGGAAACTGCAATTTAAGAGTTGGCCAATGAGAATGCAAAATGATGCAGCCACTGTAGAACAGAGTTTGGCAGTTTCTAAGAAAAAGTTAGATAATTACCATATGTATTAATTTACTAGAGCTGCTATAACAAAATAGTACAGACTAGGGATCTTAAAAACCAGGAATTTATTTTCTCACTATTCTGGAGGCTGGAAAGTCTAATGAGGAAGTTGGTTTATCCTGCAACCTCTCTCCTTGGCTTGCAGATGGGCACCTTCTCCTGCTTTCGTAACATTGTTAGCGTTATTATATTTTATAAGTAGTTGCTGTTTGTCTATAGAAATACATACAATTTTTGTATATACATTTTTAATCTTATTATTATTGGTAACCTCCCATATTTATTGGGATAATTAAACTGTAGTTTATTTCAGATTTTCTACATACTCATATAATTTACAAATAATGACAGGCTTATTTTTTCCCTTCATATATTTCTAATTTTTTTTTTCATTTTTGGTTTTGCTTTATGGTGCCAGGTAAGATACTCTGAATAGAACTTAAATGCCTTTGGTAGAAGGAAAATTCATATCTTGTGTCTTATCTTATACAGAATATATTTTTAGAGTTCTTTATTAATTATAATGATTGTAGTTTCTTGTAGGTAATTTTCTCTCTTTACAGAAATTCCTTTCTATTCCTTTTTTGCTATGATGTTATTAACATCAAAATTAGATGTTGAATTGTATCCAGTATTTTCTGTGCATCACTTGAAGGTGTCATGATTTATCTCTTTTAGTGGATTAATGCAGTAAAATATTTTTCTTTTTTAAGATACGGGGTCTCATGTTGCTTTGGGTAGCCTTTAACACCTGGGTTCAACTCATCTTCCCAGTTGAGCCTCCCAAATAGCTGTCTTTCAAATAGTGCTTTTTGGATTTAAAGTTTATTTTGTCTATGATTAATACAAAAACACTTGCAGTAAATACCTGTTTAGCATATTTTTTCTATGGTTTTTCTTTCTACATGTCTTTATTCTCTTGCTTTAGAAATATCTCCTATTAATAGCAAGCAGCTATATGTTTTCTTAAAATCCATTCTGATCTTGTCACCTAACTAGATCATTTTTTTGTCCATATTCATTGCAAGTATTAATAAACTCAGATTTAATTATTCTTCTTTGTGCTTTTTGTATTGTCATATTTCATATGCCTTATTAGATTCTATATTTTTCTTGGTCTTTTTTTTCTACTAGATTAAAAATTATACTATTTCTGGAACTGTTATGGCCATCTAATAAATTTTAAAATGCCTATCTAATTGACAAATGTCAAAATTTAATTCATATGTTTAATTCCTTCCCAAATAATAAAGAACTTAAAACACTAACTGCATAGGCTCTCTTACATATTTTATACTTTTCGGTCACATGTGGTAGTTTTATCTTCTTTGTAATGATTCTATAATATATAATTTTGTTTACATCTAAAATTATTTTCAATGTTTATTGGTTATCACTTTTCTTTAGTCAGGATATGATGATGTTTAGTTTTCTTTGTTTTAAAATGCTTTATTTTTCTTTAATTCATGAAAACTTTTAGACCGATAGCTATGTTTTCACCATACCCTGAAGATACAATTCTACTTTCTTTTGCTTTTATTTTCACAATAGAGGAAAATAGTGTCTGTCTTATTGTCATTTTTTTATAGAGGAGATAACCAGAGTCCAGTTTTCCTAGGACAACTCCAGTTATGCCAGTTCTCCTGAAGTAATGACTGGTACTTTTCCTTTCACTCCTCAAAGTGCTGGTTTAGATAATAAATTATGTGGTATTTCTATCTATGGCTGTGTTAGTCTGGTTTCATGCTGATAATAAAGACATACCCAAAACTAGGTAATTTATAAAGGAAAGAAGTCTAATTGGCTCAGTTCCACACGATTGGGAAGACCTCAGGAAACTTACAATCATAGCAGAGGGTAAGCAAACATGCCCTTCTTCACATGGCAGCAAAAAAAAGTGCAGAGTGAAGGGGGACAAAATCCTATCATAAAACCATCAGATCTCATGAGAACAGCATGGAGTAAACTGCCCCCCATGATTAAATTATCTCCACCTGGTCCCTCCCACAACGTGTGGGGATTATGGGAACTACAGTTCAAGATGACATTTAGGTAGGAATATAGCCAAACCATATCAATGGGTAATCTGAATTATTTCTTTCTGAATTTTTTAAAGAACTTTTCAAGTAACATTTTGTATTAGTTAATTCTACAATTTCAGTTTAATGTGCCTTAAGATAAAGTTCTTTGTATTTATCCTCCTCTAATTTTCTTGGGCTTCCTGGTTCTACAGATTAATGTATTTTATCAATTAAAAAAAATCAGTTATCTTTTGAAATATTTCTTCCAATACATTCTCTGTTTCTTCCCTTTCTGTGATTCAATTTGACTTTTCATCATCAGTCCAGCCAATGAATTGCTCTTAATTTTTCTCCATATTTTCCATCTTTTTCCATTTTTTACAACCTTCTATGATTCCTATTGATTTATTGTCTAGTGTATTGATTCTGTCATCAATACTAATCTGCCATTTTATTTTACATAAAAAAGCAGTATTTTTCATATCTAAAAAATTATACATTTTTATTCAAATAGCCTTGGCTATTTTACAATTGATTACTCTTAGTCATTTTTATTCCCTTCTATTGTTTATTTTAGCCTATAAAATATTATTTTATATTTTGTGCTAAATAATTTATCTGAAGTCTTTATACTGCTTAGTCTCTTATTTCTTATTTCTGTGGGCCCTTACTCATGGTGACTTGTTTTATTATGAATTCACTGTTTTTTTAATGCATAAGATCATACTACTTATGAATTTATCAATGGGAATTATTTGAGGTCTGGGCTAATGAACTAATGAAGCATTCATTTAGAGATTTGTAGAACCTCTTCTAAGGTAATTGCATCATAGAAATAAATTGTTAGCTTGAGTTTTTACCTGGTTGTTTGTTGTTTTGTCTGTTTAAAAAATGTTGTTTTTAATCATTTTATTAGTGATTACACAGTAACAAATATACAGGCTAAAAACCCTGTAGCCAGAGCAGGCTAATGATTATGATTTTTCACCAGCAACTTTCTTACCAGTTTCTTTGCAATTGAGATTTATTTTTTGTTCATACTATACACATGATGTAGCTCTCTGGTGTTGTCATGACATAGGGAGAGTAAAGTGGTCTCCTCATGTAGGCCTTTGGTTTTGTGTCTTGACCCCATTCCCAGAAGACCTTCAAAACAGAAGTCAGCTTCACCTTATTCAGCAATATCTACAAGAGGAAAGCATGAAATAGTGCTCCATTTAATCCACTGGTTTCTTGCATTTACTTAGTCTGTGACCTCAGAGTATTTCTTAACTGTCTTACCAGCTGTTATACTTTAAATTTTCAGTAGGGTGATTCTTTTCAAAGCTTCAAGATTAATCTCTTTGCAATAAACTTGAAGAAAAAAATGATCTTAGTTACGTTTTACTTTTTTCCAAATAAATTAGCTCTAACATCATAACTGAAAGTTTCAGTCTTTTAATTTTTTTTCTTAAAATAGGTATTTGGACCTAGTTAATAAGACAATGAAATAATTATTTGAGAATCTCCTATAATGATATCATAGATAAAATATCTGAGGTAACAAGTAGATTATTTAGATTTTAAAAAGATATACTGATCAAATATATTACTATTAAATATTCTGATAAAATATTTTTTATATTGTGTTATTTTTTAAATTTTATTTGCAATGGAAAAATTGAAACAAAATAGTGAATTAACAGTTAATAAACTGTTAATTTGAAAGATCAAATCTGTATGCAATGCATTAGAAGTGAAAATACAAGACACTGCACTATCAGTAAATAATTGATGGTCATGTTAACCTGAAAATGTAAAAAAAAAAACAAAAAACCAAAAAAAAACCCAAAAAACACATATCATTTTTGTGATAATTATCTTTTATTTTATGCAGATTTCCCACATAATTCATATTTGTTAATTTTTAGATGATTGATATATTCTTTTAAAAGTAAAATTTCTTCAAGAAACTGACAGGTAATTTAAAAATGTATGACTGAGGCATCTGAGCCATATATATATTCCAAGAAGGTCATGAACTAAAAATCTATATCAAAGTTTATTTGAATTTACATCACTTTTGAGTTTTGTAGTTAATACTTTGTTACAACCAATACTTAGAATACAATTTAAATTTTCTTTTATTCTCATGAAACATACTTACACAAGCATTACATGGCTTTGCTAAGAAATCTTTTATGTATGAGTCTGAGTCTATTTTATAGGTCTGATGGAAAATGTAAAATTGAGGGCTTACATGGATTAAGGAGGGAGACTCAAATGTTCAGAGGCCCAAAGTCATCACTGCTTCTCATGTTAATAAGAGTATATTCTTCGCTTCTGTTACAGTGCTTTACAATTGCAAAGTAATGAACGGTGTACTCTGTCATTTTTAAGTCCTCTTTTCTCAAGTTAAAACACTTCAATACTTTTAATGTTTAAAAAACTGCTATGGCTTTCATAAAAAGAAACAGTTTTTTTAAAGGAGTTGATGATCTGATACACTTAAGAAATATGAAGTACCTGATATATCTGCATGTTTGTGTAAAAATTAACATACATCTCAACAGGAAATTTAGGTTTTCTTTTCGCTCATTTTATCTTTTGCTCATTCAGAGAAATTAGGTGAATATATCTTTTCTCATTACCCCTTACTAGACTCTTCCCAATCTAACTCACCCACTGCATCTTTGCTGCCAGTTATCTCTCCAAGGACAAAGCTGGTATGATCACTTTGCTATTTAAACACCTAATCCTCATTGCTTACAGAAAAAAAAAAAAAAAAAAGCAAACGTTTTAGATTCAGAAGTGATACAGTCCATATCTCCAGATTTAGTTGTTTTGTTTTATTTACTCCATCACTGTCTGTCACGTACCCTGTGCCATTTCCATACTAATCTTCTTGAAGTTCCTTTTCAAAATCCTACGCATTTTTAAATCAGGTTCTTTTTGCAAAGAATACGTCTTCTCCAAAACATGTATTTATTCATCTTTGAAATTAAAATCAAATTCCAACTCATTTATGAAAGAATCCAGTCAGAAATAGGTTTAAAATGTGCACTGAATGAATGAATAAAATAATTTTTTAAACTCTCAATTTTCTCTTTATAAAGAATTAATAAGAAGACATTTTTAGCCTTAGAAAATTTGAAGTAATTTTAATAACCAAGAGAAAACTTCAGAAAAATTTTTATTTAACTGTCTTTAAGCACCAAATGGAATTGATTATACTAATTTGGAAATGTTCTTCCTCAATTTTCTGATTACAATTCTACCTCCTGTTTGAGATTAATCTCAAACACCAAATGAAAACCTTTCCTGACCTCCCTACCAATTGGACTGGTTTAACTGCCATCCTTTTTAAAAAATGTAACAGTGCTTTGTATTTCTCCAGACTTTTTGGTGTCATGTAATTCCTCTACCCCTCCTCAGATACACACCATTAGATTGTAGGTTCATACATCCTATGATGTGTATCTTTCTCTATTGTCTTTATATCCTTCCAGGTGCCTAGTTCTGTAGCGTGCTCATTGTAGAGAACCTATAGTAATTGTTTTACTTAATACATAGCAAGTTATTCTTTTAATTAGTCATAGCAATTACCAGAATTGCATAGATTCTGGAGAAAAATTGAATGTTTATGTATTTTACCACATATTTACTCATATATAATAATGTGTGTACACATGTTTATTTGTATGTATTGGTCATGTAAGCTCCAAGGGAAAAGAACCAGCATGTTGAACAGCTCAGAGCTATGAAAGAGCATGAGTTCTATAAGAAACTGAAAGGAGTAGTTTCCATTTAAATAATAGGCAGTTACCTCTTAATAAGAAGTAGTTTGAAAATCAATTTGGTGAAAATATCAAAATATAAGGCAAAGAGATTCTGGAATATGTATCTAATGATTATGACAACAATCAGTAATTCAGTTTTTTTCTCTGAGTTTGGCCTTGAAAATCGTTCAAAGTCTTTTGCTTTTAGAATGCAATGAACTTAAATCACATAAGAATTGAATACCTTTTCTAAAATGTAGGCAAATTTATCTAAATCCCAAACAAGCAAGATGAGTTAATCACTGACCAAATTAACTGCTTATCCCTTCCACTGACCCACCAGAGTGATTGATATGCATTTTGGAAGGTGTTAATTTTCTCAAATCACTGATATTCGAACTATAATTATTGACCATTCTATTGCATAAATCAGCAGGGCAGTTCACTAAATAGTCCCTGAGTGTCTTAGAAAGTGATGTACCTTTGAAGTCCCCAAGGAGTAACTCACTTGGCAGAGTCTCATCTAATAATTATGGCATTTAGGACAGATAGATGTATTCTGTGCTGCAATGAGTCTCCCTTGCTGACTTAAAATGTCAAGTTTTGTTTTTAAAAATGTTAAAATTAAACTAAGGGGAATATGGTCATTAAAATGATGCAGCTCAAGTACTTAAAATCATTAATATCTTTTATGGAGGAACTGGTTATAACTATTACTTAGATTAATATTTAAAAGTCCCAAGACACTAGCATGAGCCAGAGTTTCGGCATTTTACATTCCTAAAGCATTTAAAATCTAAGATGTGGTAGTTTGAATGTGCCAGAATGTGCCATCATGGGTTCCTGGAAATGACATGTAGTGTTCAGAAAGCTCTTTCAGGCAATTGGTAGATAAAATGATTAAGTCCTCATTTTCCAGAGTCAATTATTAATATTTGTATGGGTTTGAGTCCTCATGACATTTTGAAAGTCATCCCTCTCCGGGCTGTTTCTGCTGCATTGTCTTTTTGTTTTCATCTGTGGGTTGTCCTGGCTTGACGGTAGTCATCTGGAAGGCAGAGACTGTGTTTTACTCATCTCTGAGACCCAGATGTTAACCTTGTGCTCAGTTCATGCAACACCACTATTTGTGGAACAAACAAAAGGAATGTCATTTTCACATATTTATATGGCACTGTAATTGCATATGTTTTGTCCTAAGAAAGAAGAATTTAAGGAAGCAAGAGCATACCTGAGATTTAGGAATGTTTAGTTTATAGCATTTTACTTCCAAAATAAAAATGAGAGCGAAAGTCTAAAATGTTAACTCTTTAATATTACAACAGACCCTGAGAAACGAAGCAATTATTTTCCCATCAAAGAGCAGACAAACAGATCACATGTGTAAAGATTGAGGAAATGCATACCTGAGATGTTGTGGGTGTGCTTCTGTCTTTAAAAAAATGGTTCAATCTGAAAAAAAAAAATCATTTGCATGTCTATTGTATGTGACTGACTTATCCACTGTGATATCAAATAATCAAATGGATGATTCATCTCCATTTGATGATATGAATATTAAAGAATGTGACCCCTGCTAGGTGCATTTTGACATTTTGTATGCCTGTATTATGTGTGTGTTACTGCAGTTATTATTTTCTGGGAAGGAGTGGTAACGTACCTTAGTGGAGGTTTGTACAGCTTTTGGAATTAAAAGTGGTCTAATTTAGTCTTAAACCTGACACTATTTTTCATGTATGAGTGTCTCTGGAGCATTTGGAAAATAGTTTATCTTTACCCTTAAATCTTCTACTAACTATATATTTCAAATACTTGGTAGCTTTGGAGATTCTACACAAGTGGCTTGCCAGACACCTAGGTCAGGATCCAGGCGAAAATGAATCAAACCACAAAACCTCTAGGGCAGCTGTCTATTTCTCAACAGCCTTTTAAATATGCTCCCCTACAAAGATACTTTTATCAGATTAACAATGTGTGATCAGGGAGATTTCAGGGCTGTATCAGGCCAAGCTAATAAAGGTCTATAATAAAGTTGAGCCACAGTCACCCTGACTTACATGTTTTGGCTCTTGACCAAGAATCGCTGATGTCAAAAGTAGAGGACTTACTTGTCAGTGTCATCTTCTCCTGCCTTTCCTGCTCTAGTCTCTGAGTTGTACTTTTGATTCTATTTCAAGACATAAATTCTGCCGTATGAGCCTGTAAGATTTTATGAAATTGCCAATTTCATGCTTCCAACATGCCAAGTTCTGAGACACTATTTCAAAGCCAAATCCAGAAGCAGATATGAGCTCTGAGTGATATCATCAGATACCAATATGTTTGATTGAGAATGTCTGCTTTTAGATGTACACATAATAGCTGTAGATCTGCCAATTTCAAATATACCTTTGAAAGAACAATATAAGCATTAACAAATTGTAGAATATACGATATTCAGCCAATGACAGTTGTTGTTTCAAAGACTTTATATGATTACTATTACTTCCTACAGACCTAAATAATGGTCTAGAGGCTTCATTTCTCATATGTTTCAATGCCATGATATTATTTTAAAATATATGCATACCTCTTCTGCACACACACAACTTAAAATACAAAAATTCAATAAACGAAAAACCCTCAATATTAAAATATAATTTCTGGGGATAGAATGTATTAAATTGAAATCTAAATGCATATGAAAGCCTTTAAGTATTGTCCCTTTTCTGAGCTATATAATGGAGACAAGGTCATCTGGACTATCCCTATGGCAAGTTATAGGGCATATTTGTGTTCCTGCAATGGAAGCTAATTTTTATTTTTCTGTAATGAATATTGTACCACTACACTTTGGGGAGAATGAATGACAGCATAGCCCTACTGTAGTGAGCTGAACATAGATAACTATGAAAAGGAAGGAATGGGGAAAAATACTGAAGGATGCATGGTAGAATATCAACAGCTTTAGAAAGTGGTAGTGTTTTTTTTTTTTTTTTTTTTTTTTTTTGTAAAGCTAAGCGAGTTTCAGTTTGACTAATACCGTTAAGGACAAGATGACTATTATTGATGCTGCAGCATCAGAAGAAGGATGAGAAAAAGCGGAAGACACATATATTGTTAGCGTGTAAAACTCAGAAAAGATTTATGATTCTTTCATCAGTCTTTTCAGGCAAGTGTAGAAAATCCTCATCAGTAGCATTAGCAGGCTGCCATATGTATTAGAGTTCTTAGCTGCAACAGCTGAAAACTACTCTGGTTAACTAAAACAAAGAAGAAATGTATTGAAAGATAGCTTAGAAAACTGGAAGCTTGGAAGAGTAGATTAAAAAGGAATCAAAAGAAACATGGCACTGATTAGGATATGTCTACTGGTACCTATCACTCATGAGTAGCAATCAGTGAATGTCTACCATATAAGAAAAATATTATCTGATGAGCAAAATATGGACATGTTTTACTCTAAAAAGTCAAATTAAGTCTTATTTAAAAGATGAAGAGAAACATATGGATTTAAAATTTTATACAAATACATTTTACTTTTTAAAAATTCAAAACTTTGTTTTGGACAAATTTAGTCAAAGAAGTAGAGGACACTTTTGAAGTTTACTTCTTAATGGTGTTTTATTCTCAAAATTCACAATATTTACCCATAGTTTTATGGTATATGACTATTTATAATTTATCAATCAAGTTGATGTATGATGCTGATCTATTATGGGAATAGGTCATAATTTTCTTTCTAAATGTATGGCAATCTAACATCTTTTAAGAAGCAATTAACATATTTATTGATTATGTAGTATATAACACATAGTATTTAAGGTAGTATGTGGAGCCCCTACCTTTAAGAGGTTTATGAACTAGTCAGAGAGGCAAGAGGTATGATTCTGATTCAGTAAATAACAATCACACTAACAATCAAAGCAGTCTACTCTCAAAAGAGAGTCTTGTTAAAAATGTGACCATTATTCTGAACCTAATTTTATATCATATTTACATATAGTCTTTATCATCACAGTAACAGTTGATGAAGAAAAAAATAGTTCACCTTGTTAGGATAATCACTAATTGATCTTGGAACACTCTTTGTATTGATAAGGTTGTTGTTAATATATCTCAAAATGAGATGAAATTAAGTAATGTTATCTATTTGGGGGAAATGCATGTTAATTCCAATTCAAGCCTCAACACCACCTACATATTTTCAAATTGTCTTTAGAATAAACAGCAATATGTGAATTTTCCTTCAAAGTAGATGTCAATATGGGTTATCAAGTTAATCCATAAGACTCTTACTAAAAGATTTTATAAAGTATGTAAAATGGTGGGTGTATGAGCTATCTAACAGGTGGGAAGTGGTGACAGTTAAGATATATAGCTGGTTTGGGGTTATTATTTTGTTTTATTTAGAGCTTTCAGATCTGGAATATTATAAATAGTTTCAGTTGGCTACTTAGTTTGTAAGCACTATGCTTATGGATATAATAGTGGCAGGGGAAAAATCAAACCTCTCTCAAGGAAACAGAACATAATAACTAACACATGTATTCAGCAAGTCAAAAGACCTAGAGCCGTGGAGATATTTGTAAGATAACTATGAACTTCTGTCTTTACTTTTGTCACTTAGAAGCTATAGATATTTAGCTTTCTGGCAACAAGGATCAGTAGTATTTCTTTGATAATACTCAGAACAATTTACGTTTATTAACACTCTTCATGTATTTTTTTTATGTATCCGTGGTGAGATAACATTTAATGTGACTGAGAAGATAAATTATTTACATGTTAATTATTTTGTATATCAAGATAACATCAATCACTAAAAAGGAATGAGCAAAATACTGTACATGATGGTGATAATAATTTTTACTTACCTAATGACTACAATGTATAAAACCTCCTATTAGCTTGTTTCCCTGTGTTTTTTCCGTAAGTCTTCACAACTGTCCCATCAGATAGAAGCTATTATCCCGCAATTGAGTCTCGAAGATGTTAAGTGATTTGCCAAGGTCATCCTACAAATAAATACAGGGCTAGAATTTAAACCAAGAAATCCGAAGTCTGTACTCTTTCCACTAGGCTTTGCAGAGCTTACAAATGACCTAATAGATTGCCTTGCCCAGCAGAGCCAGAAATTGCTTCCAGAGGCATGTCTATATTAGCAGCATGAGTTGATCCCTATGTGATAATTGTACCATTAATGTAATAGAAATATTGAGCAGCTCAGAACTTCCTGACCCCAGGCTAAAGTGTAAAAAGGAAGAAAGATAATAGTCTCCTGCTGGTTTCAACCAGGGTCATTTCCAGGACGTTGTCTTGCCTAGACAGTGAGAGTGAGATGCAAATTGTAACCATCATCTTTGATCTGTGTGTATGGCACAAATAGATTTATGAGTTCTTTTCCTTTAGCTTCCTCACTGTTTTGTTGCAGTCAGATCCTTTGTTAACCCCATCCTCAGTCCAGAGCAATGTTGTCATAGAGGCATGACCTTCCTGTGATGTATCAAACTCTTATTTTGTAATATTATAGTCTTATAACAGAGAACACAATGTTCTATTCGAAGACTCCAAGCAGCTCTTCTCCAGGAAGACATATGCAACTGACTCCTTATTAGATTGTTTTGGAAACTATTTTTTTAATTCATGAGTCAAGTTTAGCGACCTAGTTGATATTGAGGTACGTGCAAAATATAGACATTTTTCAAATTACCATATGAATTTAGATAATATCTCCTACTAAGGAAGAAAAGACTATCACATGGAATAACCTTGATTTGTTAATCTGGCTAACACATTTGCCATTATTATATCTATTCCCTGTTGAAAAAGCCTTCTTGTCAGACTTGTCATATGCTGTTTGTATAACTGGTAATTACAGAATCAAGATGAATTATCTCCTCTTTTTAAAGGCTATAAAATAAATACCAACCAATTAATATAACTATGCCTTACATTCTCTGAGGAAGAAAAGAGAAAAATCAATCTCATTTCAAAGTCATTTATTGATTTGCCTCCCCCACTTCCACCCATTGCCATGGGACTACACATTAAAACCTGCAATTCTTACTCCTACTGCTAAAAGAAGCTGCCTTAACACAAGGCGTCATGGAATTCTCACATGGTGAAATAAGAGAGTTCCTTGATCCCCCTCATGGACATGTGACAGGGGTGTGGTTCACCTATTTGCTTGCTGCCACTGCTCAAACCCCTGATGGCAGGAGAAACATGCAGACAAACAGGTACAGGAGCTGGGCCTAGTGTTTTGGACTCCAGCCTCCTGGTAGTGTCTAGGGATGTGTGCCTGCAGCCCCAGTCTTTTAGCCTTGCCGTCTGCAGATGGCTTAAGTGTTAATCAGATCAATGGACCCTCTGCCTTTTTGCAAGGGCAGAGGGCCAATGTGAGAGCTTTCTGTATCCTGAGCTCTTGCCCAGCATCCCAGAAGAATGAGATCACACATGGGCTTGAAGGATGAATGTGAGGTTTTTTTGAGTGGTGGAGGTGGATCTCAGCAGGATGGACGGGGTGCTGGAAGAAGGATGCAGTGGGAAGACAATCTTCCCCTGGAGTTTGGCTATCCAGCAGCCAAACTCCTCTCCGACCACCCCCAGCAGAACTCCTCTGGGTATTCAGACATCCCTTCTCTTCTCTCCTTCTCAGCTGTACTGTTCTGACATTCTCCTGCTTGTCTCCTTATCTTCTCCTGGAGCCTGGGGTTCCAGGTTCATATGGGTGCAGGATAGGGAGGTGTGGCTGGACAAAAGGCAACTTTTTGAGTGTGAAAACAGAAATGCCTGTTCCCACTTAGGGCTGCAGGTTTCCAGGCTTGAGGCTGGGGCCTTTGCATGGGAACTGCCCTCTTCTACCCAGTATTTCCCTGTTTCTTCTCCATGTAAATATCATGATTTTCCTACGACGAGGTAATCACAAGTTTTTAGCAATCTAGAAAATATTTGGGTGCAATGCCCTGATTCATTCCCTTAATTTAATATCTTGCAGATGAAACACTCCTTCTTTTCCTGAGTCAGTTATGCTGCCAATGCTAGAAACAAGGAAAAGAGAAATAAATGACTGTTTAAGTATCAAAATACCTAAGGTGTATTTTTCACTTAGCTTGAGCAACAGCAAGCCATGTGTTAATTCTGGAGTTCTGGATTAAAAAAAAATTATTGTTATGATATCATCAAGAAAGGTCTTAACTCATGAATTAAGGTCATTACAGAGATTCTATAATTACTCCTTATAGAATGGATGCTCTCAAATTACTGTAAATTCAGGGTAACATGATCATTTAAAGCAACTGGAAATTTGCTTTGGTAAGAAAAGACTGAAATAAATACAGACATTACACTTTCTCTCTGTCTCTCTCTCTCTCTCTCTCTCTCTATATATATATATATATATATATATATGTTGACAAAGAGATAACAATTTTATTAAAAATATATATAACAACCTGGCATTAAAAGATTTATCTATTTTGCCATAGGGACTTGTCGCCCTTCTCATCATCAAAAAAATTATTTTTATACCATATTAAACCATCTGTAGAGGGGGCAGGTCATTATTCCATGGACAATTTTTTTCATAATTGTTATGACATTCTACTGTTTCATTGTTTTGTGGTACATGCCCAATTTCTTTAGCTCTACACTTTGTGGAATCTCCTTCAGTTCTCACAGGTGGAGGTATTTATTTATTTATTTATTTATTATTATTTTTTGAGACAGTGTCTCGCTCTGTCATCCAAGCTGGAGTGCACACAATCACAATTCACTGCAGCCTCAACTTCCCGAGCTCTAGTGTTTCTCTGGTCTCAGCCTCCCAGGTAGTTGGCATTATAAGCATGCACTACTACGCCTAGCTAATATTTTATTTTTTGTAGAGATGAGGTCTCATGATGTTGCCCAGGCAAGTCTTGAACTCCTGAGTTCAAGTGATCTTCCTGCCTCAGCCTCCCAAAGTGTTGAAATTACAAGCATGAGCCACCACACATGGCTGCTTTTTATCATTCACATTTTATAGCTGAGAGAACTGAAGCACGTAAGATTGCCGAGCTTCTCAGCAAAATAAGTGTGACTCTAGAGTCAATTTCTTGACTTTAGTGAATGACCCTTACTGCCTCTACAGCTGTTGATTTAAAGATCTGGAATTCCTCAATTCCATAAATTGGCAATTTATTCCATTTAAATACCTACTTCATATGAAAATGTATAACCGCCCAGTACCTGGTGCTGAAAAGTGAAGATCAGGTGGAAGAGGAGAACAACGAGTAGCAGAAAATACTCACGATGAGCTGTATGTAATCTAAAGTGTTATTAGAATGGTAATATAGATGGATAAAATACAGATTAAGTAGGAGGTGACGTTTTAACTGAATTGTAAACAATGGTGTACATTTTTGGCAGGAGGCTAAAGCAAAGAAGACAAAATGTGCAAAGGCATGAGTGCATGAGTCCTAAGAGTGCATAGTGCAAATAGGGGATAGGATGAAGCTTGTCATAGTTCTTGGTTTAGAGCAGGTAACCAGGGCTTACGTGGTGAGTTCTGTGTTCTTTGTCTAATTTATTTCAATATGTGTTTTATGCCAAGTTATAGTATAAATCTGTGAACAACACTTTTCTTCATGTGTACCTAATATGCTTTTACTAACCAGATTTTTCATATATAATGATTAGGTTTTATTAAGACACCTTAACTCTTCGTTCTGGGCTTTAGACTATTGATTTGTATCCTGAACTCTTTAAATCCTTTTCACATCTTTTTTTCTTAATATTTAAGGATTAATAATTAAAGATTCTTACGACATTATTTTAGATGTTAGCTGACTTAGAATTTCTTTGGAAAGGTTTGTGGTCTAAGACCACATTATAATTCTGAAATGAATGAATATAAGGTAAAAGAAAAATGTATATATCTCACAATTAAGGATGTAAACCCTTAGTTGTGAAATTTATTTATTTTCCTGTAATTACTGGGTTTGGAAAATTAGAGTTGTCCTTTACCATGCCAAGATTTTTGAATGGAATATTTGCTTTCTATTGAATTATATGATGTCTTTAAGAATAGGAAATATTTATTTTCTTTGGTAAATTAAATCAAATTGTTTTATTTGTACTTGATGAGAAGCATTAAGGTGAAGAATAGGTTTAAAACTTCAAAGCACACTTCTATCACTTAGTGATGATTCTCTATACTAGGATGAACTTATATTTATAAAAATAATCCATTGCTAGGATATGTGAAATTGAAGTGAGGAATCAAAGTAAATTAATACAGGGGTTCAAAGTAGAACATCCCATAGAGATTGTCTTTTTCACTATGTGAATATATATACACATGAACACATACACAGAACACATATATACACCCACATTTTACTGACAGACGTGTGTGAACCTTTTTTTTAAACATAATTTTAGAAAATCAGAATCTTCAGATTCTGAAAGATCTATTTTCATGGAAAATATTCTGCACAAATAAATTTAAGTTTTACCAGAAAGCTGATTATTGAAATAAAATAAATTTTAAGGATAGAGTCTCACTAATTTTTTTGTGGATTCAAGACAAGTGTGAATTACACAAAATATTCATGTACATAAAACATGCCATTAAAATGCAGCTTCTTTCACTGCAACATGTTAAGAAATATCACCTTACATGGACAAGAAATTGTGAAGTCATATTAAATTTGAAACTGGTTATGTAACCTCAAGGAAAATAATTTATTATCAAAAGAACATAGCTTCCTAAAAGAATGCTTTGTACAGTTACACACTACATGTTGAAGTTTGAAGATGTGATTGGGGTGAAAGGGGTAGGGGGAAGGAATGTTCGCAGACTATTTCAACATGAGTGAGTTCTCAAACATTTTCTCAATTCATAAATTCTGATAATGTCAACATTAGGAGCAAAATTTTCTTAGAAAAGATCAGGACTAATACCGAGTGGTTAAATGACAAGTGGAAATTTATATTACTGGAATAAATCCATATATTAGAAAATATTAATACAAATTATTCCAGTTGCAGGATTAACAAAATGACAAAGTTCCCTTTTCATTTCCGGGCATTCATAGATTAATGCAACCAATATCTATGCAGTATCTGTGATGTATGTATACATAGCTTTCAAAGGCTCTAAAAAGTACAGGATAAATATAAAAAGCATATAATTTAAAATGTTATGGAAATTAGTTTTCATGTAAAACTTCAACTTTGCTCATTCATCTCAATCTTCTCAGTTGATACCACCATTAACCAATTATCAATGACAATAACCTGAACCCATCCTTTCCTCCTCTTGGCACCCTAGTTCACCTCCAAGTTTTCTCCAGTCTTTATCCTCAATATTTCTCACTTTTCCCCCTCCTTTCTGTTCTAATTGCCACTGCTAAGTTTGAGACTTGTGTTCTGAAACTAAATTTCATGATTGTTTCCTTTCCATCATTTTAGATGTGATTAATTGAGCAAATGACTGACATTAATGACTGTTATTGAAGTTTGAAATAAATGAATGCCCCCCAAAAAAGAGAAGAAAAAAATTGAAACAAAGATCACCATCCTGGCAATGTGTGACCCAAATGCTGCAAAATGCAAACGTCTTTGATAGATAATTTTAACAGACTGAGTTGAGAAGAGCAATTGAAATTATGAGCAATTTGATATATGGACTGAGCATTGGTACTGAGAAACACAAAGGTACTGGCAAGAACAAAGGTTGATATTAGCTAGAACTTGAACCCTTGAAAAGGTTACATTTTCCAAAAGGAAAGATTGCTTAAGGCTCTTGAAGTGCTTGTTTCTAAACAGATGCTATGATACAAATTAGAGATTAATGAGATTAGAAGAGAAGGGAGATAAAGAGAAAAATTCTTCATCTCTCTTTGATATTTCTCTATTGAACTTTTTGTGAAATAGTTATATAACATTTCTATGATCTATTTCATAATCAAAATTCACATAGAATAAGCAAGTATCATATCCTTACAGTAAAATGAGATAGAAATGAAATAACTTCATAAGGTGTCAAAAGGTATTTAAATATTACTTATTATTGTTCTGACTCAAAGATGTATCACCTATTTTTAATCAATGTATGGCTAAAATAATTGTGTGGGCATAATATACTGTATTATTAATGCTGTCATGCCTAACTAAAAATATTATTGCTGTGGGAACACTGTCTCATAAATTTCATTTGTAGACTGAATCTGTCTATGACTGATGTTAAATTTTTATATAATAAATGCATATTGACATCTATTTCACATAAATTTGAATTGCAATAATTATTTCAGGAGCATTAGTTGAAGCAGGCAAGTATATATATTCTTTTAACCTTTTGTCTGTATAAACTATTTTTCTAGGGTAGAATAACATTTTAATCTAAAACTACTTCATTTCTTATAGTGCAGGAAATGTAGCATACATATGGTATAGTGATATCAGAAGTGAAATCTAAGACCTGTTTGAAGCCAAAATTTATATATATATCATAATTTACGAACTGTATGTGAAAAGATAGCCTTTAACTTTTGTAAAAATGTTGTTTAAGCAATTGTATGCTTATACAGCATCTCCTTCTCTTTATGTGCATGTGTACATACCTACATATCATGTATATGTATGATAACATATATGAGTACTCCATCATACAAGTACAAAACTTGATGCTGTTTTAATTATACAAATATTCGTGGAGGGCACTTATTTCAACCTTTCGACTTAGTATCTTTTTAAAGTTGCATATTGATTATCATTTTGTAAGAAAAGAAAAAATTTTAAGGGACTGTAAGAATCAATTTTCATATGTCTTAAATGTAGGAAGACTGATTATACCTGGCTTGGATTTCCAAGTCTCTGCAGGAGATTACAAGCACATGGGTGACAGTCTCATTAAAGCTGATCATTATTGTACCCCCAGCAAACCATTTCTTGAAAGAACAGGGGCTGTGGATACACTTATCATAGCTAATTCAATGCTTGTGGTCACTGAGGCATGGGGAAATTTGAAAAGAAGAGGTTAGGTAATAAGTAAGTAGTATTACTACGCTATTACCCTGGCTATTTTCTATACTCCTAATACATGTCTTTACCTTTTATTAGAAGGCCAACAGTTAAAGTGGAAAAACCAATTCATGAAAAGAAACTTAATTCACCGATGTAATAGAATGAAATTGATTTGTGAGATAGGAAAACTCTGTGGTTTGTGAAATGGATATTATTAAATTCCACAAAGAGTGACTTTTTTAAAGAGTATGCTCTCATAGCAGTTCCCAAACGTTTGAAGGTTATCTAGTTTTCTCTTTTCCAGTTTCTTTGCCTCCTACCTTTCAAAACTGAAAAAATCACTCGATACCAAATACATACACAAAAATAAATCAGGATGAAATAGCTTTTCTTTTGTCAGTGGTGCCAATAGTTATTATATTCAAAAAGGTTTTTTTCTACACTATACAACCATGCACATTATATTTACTATGTCATAAAGTTGATTTTCTTTTTCTAGGTAGCACATGTTCATTGTAACATATTGAGCAATGCAGAAGTATATAAGAAAATAATTATAATTTATCCTCCCTCCAAAAATATTTTGGTGTGTTTCCCACCATATCTTCTACTCCGATCTTGTATTTTAAGAAAAATATGTAGGGTTCTTATTTTTGTTTTTACTTTTTAAAGAAAATAAAAATAAAATCATACTGTATATAATTCAATTTTTGCCATTTTCATTTATAAAATAACATGGGTATTCCTTCATATTAATTTATGCATAATAGATAATGTTTATAATTTATATTGCTTAGGTAGAATTAGGATTTTACTCAACAATTCTCCCATCGACACACATGCTAGTTGTTTCTTGTTTTCTTGCCTTCAAACGATATTACAGTAAACACTGCTACTAAAGATGCATGCTTTCAGGTGCACTGAATTGCATACTGGTATTTAAGATGCAAGCTGTGCTAAATTTTATCTAAACAGCATTTAAAGAAAAGAAGTATTAAGTAAATTACATAATTGTGACAGTAGAGACAAGAGTTAATGTAGATGGCTAGAAACTTCAAACTCAAAAACTGCTGCAGTAGATGCTGGTTAATGTACTAACATCCAAGTAATTGGATCTCTGACTAATTTCTTTATGACTATTGCTAAGGTGAAGAATTCTTTATAGTTAACAGATGTTTAAGTGGAACTAAAGTCTTATAATCTTAATAGAGAGATGTTATGTCTCATCTATTACCAGTTTTTATTAGAATAGATGATATTTTACTTTTGCATTTTGAGTGATGTTCCATAAAAACTAATGTACAAATGTTATTAACAAATATAAAATGCTTATTACAGTAGCACACTGTGGGTATACGTATTTATAAAGCAAAATCAAAGGATACTTGTAGTACCCACACACCACACACCATATCCATGTTTGAGGGCATTTCTCAGTTGTTAATAGTGTTCCTTGGATTTAGAAAGAAAATAATATGTGATGGCCTCTGATAGGTGAATTTCATCACTTTACCCTATTTCAACTCTTGTGCTGATAACTGAATTAACCTAGCTTTTCAGTTGACAGCAAATAAGCATCATTGTATCATATGTCTTATTTTAATTTTTCTCTTTCAACTACATTTCTCAATTCTCTATCTCTCTTCATCATAAAGTTAGGTATAAATGTTATGTAAATTATAGCATGTGTACAAATTGCCATTTGTGATTCATATGCTCATATTAGGAAAGACAAAGATTCTTAAATTTTTTATTTAAAGGTATCAAATTTATTCATACAAAGATATTGATTTTATACACAATTTATTCCCTTAGGAGTCCCTTGCTTTTTTTGGTTTTTACAATTTCAACTTTTATTTAAGATTCAGGGGTATATGTGTAGGTTTGTTATCTGGGCATATTGTGTGGTGCTGAGGTTTGGGATATGAACGTCCCATCACCCAGATAGTGAGCATAAAACCCAACAGTTGGTTTTTCAGCCTTTCCCCTCCTCTCTCCCTTCCCACTCTAGTAGTCTCCAGTGTCTATTGTTGCCATCTTTATGTCTATGGTTACCCAATATTTAGTTCCCACTTATAAGTGAGAACATGTGGTATTTGGTTTTCTGTTCCTGTGTTAATTTTCTTAGAATAATGGCCTCCTGTTGCATCCACAGTGCTGCAAAATACATTATTTAATTCTTTTTATGACTGGGTAGTATTCCATGTTGGATATATATCACATGTTCTTTATCCAATCAACCAGCAATCAGCACCCAGTTTAATTACATATCTTTGCTATTGTTAATAGTTCTGCAGTGGACATATGAGTGCTTGTGTTTTTATGTAAACTGATTTAATTTTTGTTGAAATATGACCAGCAATGGGATTGCTGGGTCAAATGGTAGTTCTGTTTTAAGTTCTTGACAAATATCCAAGATTTCCACAGTGGCTTAACTAATTTCCATTCCCACCAACAATGTATAAGCATTCACTTTTCTCCACAGCCTTGACAGCATCTGCTATTTTTAGAATTTTTAATAATAAACATTCTGATTGGTGTGAGATGGTATCTCATTGAGGTTTGAATTTGTATTTCTCTGATGATTAGTGAGGTTGAGTATTTTTATATGTTTATCGGCCACTTGTATGTCTTTTTGAGAAGTGTCTTTTCATGTCTTGTGACAACTTTTGAATGGTTATTTGTTTTTTGTTGGTAGAATTGTTTAAAATCTTTACACATTCTGGATATTAGACTTTTGTCAAATATATTCTTTATGAATATATTCTCTCTTTCTGTAGGTTGTCTGTTTCTTCTCTTGATAGTTTGTTTTGCTTGTCAAAATTCTTTAGCTTAATTAGGATCCACTTGTCAATTTCTGTTTTTGTTGCAATTGTTTTTGATGGCATAGTCATAAATTCTTTGCCAAGGCCAAAGTCCAGAGTGTTGTTTCCTAGGTTTTCTTCTGGTTTGAGGTCTTACATTTAAATTTTTAGTTCATCTTGAGTTAATTTTTGTATATAGTGAACAGTTCACCATATGCAATTTTTGTATGGTGAATTTTTTATGATGTATTTCTCTATAATGTATTTCTGTATGGTGTATTTTTGTTTGGTGAATTTTTGTATTATGTATTTGTATGGTGTATTTGTATGTTGAATTTGCATGCTGAATTTGTATGATAAATTTTTGTATATAGTAAAATATTCAGTTTCATTCTTCTGCATATGGCTAGCCAGCTATCCCAGAACGATTTATTGAATATGAAGTCCTCTCCCGTTTGCTTATTTGTGTTGACTGTCAAAAATCAGATGGCTGCCAGTGTGCTGCTTTATTTCTTGGTTCTCTATTCTGTTCCATTGCTCTAAATGTCTGTTTTTGTACCAGTCCATGCTGTTTTGGTTACTGCAGCCTTTTAATATAGTTTGAAGTCAGGTAATGTGATGATTCTGACTTTGTTCTTTTTGCTTAGGATTGCTTTGGCTATTTGGGCTCTTTTTTTTTTTTTTTTTTTGTCTCATGTATTTTAGATTTGTTTTTCTAATTCTGTGAAAATGATATTGGTAGTTTGATAGGAGTAACTTTGAATCTGTAGATTACTTTCGGTAGTATGGCCATTTTAACAGTATGGATTCTTCCAATCCATGACCGTGGAATTTTTTTTTCCATTTATTTGTGTCATCTATGATTTCTTTCACCAGTATTTTGTAGTTCTCCTTGTAGAGGTCTTTTACTTCCTTGGTTAGATGTATTCATAAGTATTTGTGTTTGTGTGTGTGTGTGTGTGTGTGTTGGGAGTGGATAAATGGGTTTGTGTACTTGATTTGGCTCTCTGTTTGAATGTTATTGGTGTATAGAAATGGTGCTGATTTTTTACATTGATTTTTTGTATACTGAAACTTTACTGAATTCATTTATCAGTTCCAGGAGCCTTTTGGCATAGTCTTTAGCGTTTTCTAGGTATAGAATCATATTTTCTGCAAAGATAAATAGTTTTACTTCTTTTTTTCCTATTTGGATTTCTTTTGTTTCTTTCTCTTTCCTGATTTTTCTGGCAAGGACTTCCAGTACTATGTTAATTTGGAATGGTGAGAGTAGGCATCCTCCTGATGTTTTTATAGCTGGCACTTCAGGTCAGCAAATCATTCTTTGGCCGTGCTGTAGTATTAGTCAACCTACTTCAAAACACCTTTTCTTTTGCTATTGCATTTTTCATATTCAATATTTCTAATTAGTTCTCTTTAAGACTACACACCACAGCTTTTTATTGCCAATGACTATATCTTTTAAAACATATGTAATGCTCATTTAACATGTATGTCCTTTTATGTATTAATTTAGGTTTGTGTGGTATAGGAATTTCAATTTTGTATATTTCTTTTATAAACATTACTCAGATATTACTTGGTGACCTTGTATTCCTAGGAATTTAATGTGGACCTGGATATGATGGGCTAAAGCCCAGGCTTCTACCCTTTTTGGTAAGGTTAAAGGGAGGAGAGTTGGCCAGGTGCAGTGGTTTATGACTGTAATCCCAGTATATTGGGAGGCTGAGGCAGGCGGATCACAATGTCAAAAGATCGAGATCATCCTGGCTAACATGGTGAAACCCTGTCTCTACTAAAAATATAAAAAATTACACATAGTGGAATATGCCTGTAGTCCCAGCTACTGGGGAGGCTGAGGCAGGAGAATCACTCTTGAACCTGGGAGGCAAGGCTGCAGTGAGCTGAGATCGCACCACTGCACCCCAGCCTGGATGACAGATCAAGACTCAGTCTCAAAATTAAAAAAAAAGAAAAAGAAAAGGAAGGAGGAGGGTCATTGACTTTAAGCAGAATACCTTTGGCTTGATTACCACTCATCATTAGTAGTTTATTCTCAATGGACAACCCTACCTTGACTGAAAACTTCTTTTACCTCACCTTCTGCCATTTCTCTTTCCAAGAGGGGTTTTTCTTGCTTATAATTAAGAAAGTTTGATTCTGCTAGGATGAGGTAGGAAGAAACTCCAGGGACCAGTTTCAAAACCAACTGTCATCTGTTCTCTGTCAGAGGGTATTCTAGAATTCCCCTGTATTAGCCAACTGACCATGCTGGCCCGGACTTACTATATTTCAGCCTCATAGTATAATGGGAGTGGGAAGAATCTCTCCACAGATTTTTAGAGTGAGAAAAGAAAATACATACATTCATTTATGTTATTTTATGCCTTTTCTACATACATGAATTTTTCTGTTTGACTGCAACTCACTGTCTCTCCAAAACTTCAACCAGGGTCTAATAAAATTCCGTTAGTTTTTCTGGTTTTTGTTTTTTTCCACCCATGTTTTATTGTGGCAAGATATTCAAAACATAAAATTATCCAAGTTATTCATTGTAGCATATGGTTCAGGGGTATTAAACATATTCATCCTCTTGTGAAACCATCACCACCATCTCCAGGACTTGTTTCATCTTGCAAAACTGAAGCTTTATACTTTATAGGGAAGGCAAAACATTACCTCTACCCTCTTCAGGTGTTTCAACTGGGCCTGAGCATTAAATTGACCTTAAGATATATCAACTGGAAAAAAGCATAAAATTTACTTAATACAAGTTCTCCATGAAACAGGAGTCTTCACAAGCAAATTAAAACCCAAAGACATAGAGTCAACCTTGTATAAACTGAATTGGCTGAAGAGTAGTGAATTATGAAAGGGCAAAGGAGCTTGGACATGCCGACTTAATCTGGTGGAGAAGGGGCCAGAAAGATAAGGGTTAGTCTAAAAATGTTTGTTTGTACAGATTGTTCTGGGGCTCAACTTGCCATCCGTGATGATAAAAAGATGAACTTTCCTTCTAGTGTAGGGAGGGCATCTTTCACATGGGAATTTCATCTCCTGCTTTTAAGAAACAAAATGCAGATCGGTGTGCTTTTCACTCAAAATAGTTAATACACCAGAGTGGCATATTTTGGAGTGGCATGTTCTGAACTCCTAAAATGTATTAAATAACAACTCTCCATTTCCCTCTCCTCATGTCCACTGAGTTTCTCATAGTTTTTCTATTGATGTTTTCTAGCTCTGTCTTCTTTCCTCTCATGGCTATGGGTTATTAGATGATTTCCCCCTAGCCTTTTTCAGTTGTTTTTTCATCAAGGCATCTCCCTTTTTGCTGTGATGATCATTATTGATAATCTCAACTCTAAATTTCCTAAATGTCAACAAAGAATACTGACCAAATATACAAAATGGCATATTTCCTAGATATTAGTATCTACCTTGGTGTTGGCATTATACATAGTAATTAGTGGAATTATACATAAAAATTCCCAGCTTTCACCATACCAGAAAACCAACACCATAGGGAAGTGTTCAATCTTTGGTAGCACTCTGAAAGGGATTTTGACAAAGCAAGATTTATGTACAGATGATAGCCAAAATGGTGGGCATAAAACTCTGCCATATGTGAAAGAGTTGAAGTCATTATCTTATTTGTTGTGGGAGTAAAAAGTCAGAGGAAATAGGATAGCTATGTCCCAAAATATATGAAGGGTCATTACATAGAGAAGAAAATACATTTCAGAATAAATCAGGGTATAGGTAACTGTCACTAGAATACTAATAACTGCTAATGAATTTATGAGCTGGTGCATGCTTGTAGGGGGTTCAAGAGATTTGGGAGCTAATCAAGGAAAAATTGATGACCACAACGTGGCAGTAGCACATACACGTTTTATTTGAGAGACTGACAGGTGTGCATTGAGGCCAGTCCCTCACAGCATGAGACTGCCCAGAGACTTAAGGCACCAGGGCTACTATCCACAAAAAAAGAGAGAAAGAAAATGCCCAGTAAGACAGGGATTGGCATCAGAAAGTGCACTTATGTATCTAAGCGATGTCACTTAGCAGCACAGGGTGGATCACTGGGTCAGAAAGCTCCAAAGGGCACCGGAAGCTGAGGGACTTTATAGTACCTGGACTTATCTTATTTATGGTAGCAGATGTTGAGTGTAGGACAGGAGGATGCTACTGACTAAAATTCTGCTTATGTGGGGTATGTTTTAAAAAATCGGAAGTGAATTTGAGTTTGGAATTGGCTGGTTTAGAATTCAAGCATAACAGGTCATAGCCTACTGTGAAGAAATAAACAAGATAGGGGTCAGTATACAGAGACTATCCTCCTGTGTATATTACAGTGCTAAAGACTCTTATATGACATCACAGATTTTCAGGAAAGATAATTTTCTTGCAGAAATATAACTGGAATTCTCCAAAATGGAATGAACTGCTTTGACAGTATTATAGAAGTGGTTAAGCAGAGATTTCATTAAATGTAATGTAAAACTGGTTTTAGGTCACTCTTGCTGCCACATTTAATATGTATCATAGCTTAGATTTTTAAGCCAACCAATCTATCCTTACGAACTGTAAGCATAAATATATAAACACAATTTGAATACTTAAATGGTATTATAAAACCCTTTAAAACTGTATTTTGAGTCAAAAATTCAGCAGTAGCAATTCCTATTTCTGTATAAATACAGAGTGTGTGTGTGGGGGGGGTAAATTTTTATGAAATTGTTGAACCAAATTTATTGGAACATTTTGAGTAATATCACCTGTGTTTCACTAAAATCTAAAAGCAGAGTTGTATAACATATGCTTATTTATCTTGTTACCACTTTTCCATATTTTATATATGTTACATTATGGACAGTGATACATAGCAGCACTGAAAGTTTCCTACTTGTCTTACATTTTTTAAGTAAATGAAGAGCAACATGTAGGTTCATTCGATTATCTACTTAGGTGTATATATGATTAAAATTGTATAGTAAAATTTATATGTTTTACTTCTCACTTAGTGATCCCAATGTATAATACATAGCATTATAAATAATCTATATAATTATATTTGCAGTCATATGATTTCTTATTCCTTTACATGGCAATTGCAGTGTTTTTTTCCCCCAGCCATTGTCATGGAGTGTAATAATTACCCAGTAATATTCAAATCTTACCAAAATGTATCAAATTTTAATAATATTAGAAAAATGTATATTTCAGCATGAACATTACGAAATAGATCTAATATTTTGGGGATACTCATAATAACGAACTCTATATCTGATAGTTCTCACCTTGGTTGTAAAAGACACAGTTTCACCCATAGATTTGACATAAACACTGTGTAGCAGAGTAAATGATCTTAATGGCTGTCAGTTTGGCAGTGCATTAAGACTAATGCCTTCCTTCATCTTACACCAGTACATAGCTTCTAAGTATGGCTGGCTAGAAAAGAATTTCGCAAGACAACTCAAGCAAAATTTGGTTTTAAAGAGAAAGTGCAGATACTTATTTTAAATATTGAGTTTCACCAAAGAAAACTATTCACAAGAAATAACACCTTCCTTTCATTTCTTGATTTCTACATAAGTAGAATTAGTGGGAGAAATGCACTAACTCCTACATGGAAAATGTACAGTTAAAATTAAAACCTCACATCAGAGATGGCAAGTCTCTGCACTAGCAATCAAATCAGTCATCCATTTATTATAAGAATTTTTAATTAGATTTTTATAGATGACTCCAGTGTCTATTATGCATACGATATTGCTATTTACACAATAGGTCTACCGGTTAGAATTTCTCATGTTGCGTTCAACAGAAAACCTAAGTTTAGGTTTACTTTTCTCTGCTAGCTAAAAGACTATTTTAAATATACAGTAGTTATTGTTATGTTTTTCCCTGTCTTGCTACTGCTGTGGTTCAGTGTCATTTTTAGTCGGCTTCCACTGGTGAGCACAAAATTACTGCCATCTGCCCCAGGGTCTGTTCATTCATTTAAACAAACTGTCCCACCTCCAGAGGTAACAAACAAGCCTGAGACCTCAGTCTGATTAAATTAACCCAGGTGCCTGAACCAGTACCCTGTGCAAAGAATGGGATTATTGTGGTAGTTTTAGGTAAATTAGAGCCCACACTTGATGGGAATGAGTAAATTATGGTCAGAAATCTAACAATTAAGCATCATCCAAAAGCAAATAAAAATGCCATTACTTTGTCTAAGTCTCAAAGTTTACTCTGTTTTCCCATAATTAATTGTCTTACTAAGAGTTACCTATATTGTGAAGATGTTCCTTTCATTTATTTCTGAATGTCCAGGCTCAACTTAGAGCAACATAGAAACAAAACATTCATTTATTGCTGGCTTTTAGCACATCTCTATATATGGAACAGAGCCTTCTTCTGCAAGGTTTCTGTATCCCTGAACATCCTTGTTTGGAAATTGATCTCTCCACTGGGCCAAACAGGTGTCTCCTAATAATCCCTTTGGTTTAGTGAAGTCTCCACAATAATCTGATGTTCCCCAGAAATGCTAATGCACTGTATATAAGTGGACTGGACTCAGATTCACAGACCTCTGTGGCTACATAACTGCCATATTGCTTTGAATATTTTGTTTATCCTCCCTGATCTCATGTTCTTCATTTATAAAATGAAAATAAGACCAACCTCAGTGACTTGTTCAAATTCACTTCATATGGTATTTGAGGGTGCATAGCCTGCTACCTGGTAGATAATGAGTTGTGAACAACCTTGTAATCTGTTAGTGGAAGCCTAAATTGTTTCGGCTCTTTCCGTTGATGTTTGATAACATCTGTTGTCTTTAAAAATAGGCATATGTTTTGACCTAGCCATTCCATTACCAGGAATTTACTTAGAGAATATTATTAGAAGTGTTCACATATATTTATGTAACAAGGTCTTTACTACATTTTACATATGCAATTTTTAAAATTATAAGATATTTAAAGCAAAAGAATAGACAAACAGACAGTCTTTCGCATCTTTTAGTCATTGTCATATTAGCCAGTTTTACCATGAGCACAGCACTTTCAAGCCAAGTTTATCTTATCTCATGGTTTTTCTCTTCTTTTCTCCACAATTACAGTGTAAGATCTACATGAAAAGAATTCTTACCTGTCTTATCTGTTGCTATGTCCTCAATGCCCAGAACAGAGACTGCTGCTTAGTAAAATATACAGTGGGTTTAATTATTTAACAAAGACAAAACTATGTAAACATTTAATAAGCATTTAAGTGTGAACTTAATGCTTATGATCATTATGTTCATAATGGGAACAAGCGTTTAAGAACATGAGAAGGCCATAGGATGACAAATGAACAGATAGCATATACATAGCAAGTGCTGTGGGATCAAAATTGAAAACTTATTTTGCAAATTTTCCATAAATGTTAGCCATAGTGACTCCTATTTTTATTTTCTTCTTTATGTGTTTCCATAATGCCTAGGTTTACTGCAGCATATTCCATTTCTTTTGTAATAGAAAGTGATTGAAATTCAGGTTACAGTTTTTAAGCTTTTCTCTTACTCCTTTCTCATCTAAGCTCACCATTTAGCCAATTAGGCACCTAACAAGCATAGAAAGAAGAAGTCAGAGAAGTAGTGACTTTTAATTAGGGGTCAGGAAAATCTAGTGGCTACCCGGACAAGCCAGACTTGGGGGAAGAAAAGCCATTTATGGATCCCAGAAGCAAAAAGAGAGCAAGAAATCACAGAGCCATGCCCATTCATTTATGTGTTATTTGTGTCCACTTTTGCACTACAATGGTGGTGAGCTAATTGCCAAATCACTGTATTATCCTCATAATCTAAAATATGAACTTGTCTGATCCTTTAAAGTCTGCATTTTCCTTAGGTAAGCCATCTGAATTTTTTAACTCATTAGATGATACTTGTTAACCAAATGTAGCCTCTCCTTCCTTCTCTTGGGTGACATTAAAGATCATTCCAATTCCAAAAGTTTCAAAGTGTTGCTCTTAAATAAATATTTAGTTTCTTACTCTAATTAAAAATAAGAGAGCTAGAAAAAAGAGATAAGTCATATTCAAAAATGTGGAAAGGGGAGGTATAAATTTAGAAAGCTATATAGAATTCTGATGACTGTACTGACTTTTAAAAATTATATCCACATTTAGATTTAAAATGGAGTGGTTAAATTCTCTAAGTATCAATGTACGTAATTAAAACATATGAATGCTTGAAAAGCAATGCCATCACCGAGAATTGAGTTCTATATGAAATTTGACCTTTCATTTACATTTAAAATAAGTTATTTTGAATACATAAATTCATGGAAATTTATTTTAATACTGCTCCAAAAATAATTACTTGTGATTCATTACAATGCTATAAGTAGAGCAGATACACAGTAAAGCAGTTTAGCTAATTTCATATCCAAAGTTTTATGCCCACTGAACTATACATTTGATTGTATTGATTCTGAAATCCCCCTACAGCACCACCCCTGTTGAACTGCACACATCTCTCTATAAATACAATCTGTTTTGAAGGTGTAAGTCTTTTAGTTATTTTCTAAAGTTTGCCAAAGTGGCATGTGCGTCTGCCAATATGAAAAACATGGGACGATTTTTGTGCCTCTAGGTGGCTCTAAAATGGCAAGCCACCATCTGCCACTGGGCATGTTCTAACGATAAACATTTAACATGCTGTATCTAGTTTTATAAGATTGCAAGTATTCTGAGTCTTTACTTTGTAAGCATAAAGACAGTTAACACACACACACACACACACACACACACACGCACACACACACACCCCCCCCCGCAAAACACGCACAATGAAGCTTTCACATAAACTGCTTTACTTATGAATCTTCAGGAGAAAATTATTATAATGCATGGCTGTTTGTGATGCTAACGCGAGAATCAATATGAAAGTAACATCAGTATCTTTTCAGATAGATTTCTATTTAGTTTTTTCTTCAGAGGTATTAAAATTTGCAGATTCGGTATTATAAAAATTGAGATAAGAAACTTGTTTGTGTGACAATGACTCAGATTTCTGTCCTTGTACACAAGGTTATCAGAACTTCCTTAGAAAAATATCAAGATTTGAATGCAATTTGTGCCAGAAAAGTATTTTGCTTTGTTTTATACATAATCCGTTATAATGAGTTGCACATATGAAGAAAGAAGAATGAAGTAGATTCTCACCAGGGACACTCCATAATTTGTGTCTATATTATGCATTGTTTTTGTGGTTTTTTTTTTTCCAATAAGAATATAAGGTACAATTTTTGAGGACTTTAAAAAATTTTAGCGTACAAACCTAAGAGTGTACAATCACAAACTGAATGTAATATCACCCCAATAGAAAAACAGGATAATATTAATACCTCATTAGTCCCTTCCATCCTGCTTAAAACACTACTTCCAAAATAAGAGGAATAGTTATCCTGAAATAACAGCCCAGGTGAATTTTGCCTGGTTTTAGACATTACATATAAATGTAATCAAAGAGTATAAGATGCAGTTTTCTAATATATTTACAGAAACACTTCTGTTACGGAAACTATCATTTTAAAATGTATTTTCTAATATGCCATTAACTATTTTTTGGTTTTTCCACATTGGACAGTAACTAACTGTCCAAGTTATTTATTGAGTAATTGTTCCTTTTCTCACTAATTAGTAGCTCAGAAAATGGAGATATGCTCAAAGTTTGTTAAAAGGGGAAAACAGAAAAATTTCTCTTTCTCTCTCTCTCTCTCTCTCTCTCTCTCTCTCTCTCTCCCATCTCTTATTTCTCTTTACTGAATGGTTTTTATACTACAATATCATGTGGTAATAATTCCACATAGATTTCAGGTGATAGATTGTTATTTTCTTATATACACTTAATTTTTTTAAGACTACTATATTTTAAAAGAAGTTTTAGGTTCACAGCAAACTTGAGGGAAGGCACAGACATTCCCCATATGCCCTTTCTCTACACATTCTTGGCCTCCCCAGTCACAAGCATGCTCCACCAGAGTGGTGCATTTGTTACAATTGCTGAGGTTGCTTTGACACATCACAATTACCCACAGTCCATAGTTTACACTAGGGTTCACTCTTGGCGTTGTATATGAGTTTGGAGAAATGTATAATGACATGTATCCATCATTATAGTAACATACAGAGTATTTTCATGTTTAATAATGGCTTTCTAAAATATATTAAATAAGTAATATATGCTACAATACTTACATTAACTGAGAATGTCAATATTTACATAACTGAAAATTCATATCTTTTCTAATATATTTAAATTCTTTATTAGAAAATAAAATTTCAAAATTAAAAGATAAGAAAACTGCATATATTTATTACCTAAAAAAAATCCTATTGGTTTATCTAGAAGGTACTTACTACTGGATTTTATCAAATCCATAGTTTTTTTCAATATAGAGAGATAATTATGTGCCATGTATCTTTTACCTGAGAATTTGCATTAATTTGTAGTTTAGTTGGAAGCTCTGTATGTTTCGTTACTGCTGTTTTGTTTTGGTGACAGATCTCTCTGTCAAATAAATACAGTTCTATTTTAAGTTTCCTCTCTTCCTCCATCCCTCATTTTCTTCCTCCTCCTACTTGTCTAGTCCTCTTAGGGATGTACACACACACACACACACACACACACACAAACACACTTCTCTTCTAGCCAGATCCTTTTTCTACCTGTAAGATGATTATATGAATGAAGGTGCCTTGATCCTCACACAAGGAAGCATTCTATTTCAGTAATTTCAGTACTTCCATGCTGACTGTGGTTCCTCTTTGCATCCACTCCCCTCCTCATCCAGCCCTATATTCCTTTCTTGATCACTATCTGTATTCACTTCCAAACATGCTTAATTTTATCTCCAATTTCTCCATTCATTAGAACCATCACTTGACAATTGACTTAAATTTTGCCTGCACCAAAGCAGCTGACTTTATTACTTGAAACAAAACAAAACAAAACAATTACCAAACCTTGCTGATTGGGCTTACTTCAAAATTTATCACCAAAGATCTCAATCGAGCCCTGAATACTGCTAATTATTCCCACAATTGCACTTTTTGTTTGTTTGTTTTGTTTTGAGACAGAGTCTTACTCTGTTGCCTGGGCTGGAGTACAGTGGTACGATCTTGGCTCACTGTAACCTCTGACTCTTGAGTTCAAACGATTCTCCTTCCTTAGCCTCACGAGTAGCTGGAATTACAGGCATCCACCACTACGCCCAGCTAATTTTCTGTATTTGCAGCAGAGACGGGGTTTGAACTCAAGAGTCTCAAACTCCTGACCTCGTGATTTGCCCACCTTGGCCTCCCCAAGTGCTGGGAATATAGGCGTGAACCCGAGTACCCAGCCAGCACTTTTTAATAAATTCACCTTTGCACTTTTTATGTTAGTTCTGTGTTCTCTAGCTTCCTTGGGTATCTCCACTTATTTCCTCCGCCTTACCACCATTACTGCTAAAGAAGATGCCTTTGGAGCCAGCGCTGCCACTGTGCCTTAGACATTATATTTTCTCTTCTCTCGAGTTTGAAATAGGATCCAGCAATCATCCTCTTTATCTTCTAAGCATCAATTCCTAATTCTGTGGAGTTCTTCATTTCAATGCAGAAAACTACCTTAATATCATCCATCTTAAAGAAAAACAATGCAACCTTTACCTCTAGACTCCCATTTCTCTGATCTCCTACTTAGCTGTATTTTTAAAAATATTGTCTATACTGTATAAATGTTCTTGCTCACTTCCCATTGTACCTTAATTCAGTCAAATTAGGCTCCAGCTCCCATCACTTAACTACTTAACAAAAAATGGTCCAGCGTTTACCCAAGTAGGTGGTCAGGTCTCTATCCATGTGTTATTAGACTTGTCAGCAGCAATTAAAACAGGGGACATTTCCTTATTTCTTGAAACATTCTCTTGTTTAAACTTCCATGACATGGTATTACTATGGTTTTGTCTGTCTTGTCTGTCACTCTTTAGTTTCTCTAACCTTTGCTAGGTTGTCCTGACCTAAAATACCTCAAAATTTTTCAATATATCTGAGATTTTTCCTCCTAGCCATCCTCTCTCTTGCTTAATTCTTTCCATAAGTGATATCATTTAGTTCATGTCACTGTATGTCACATTGATATTCCTCAAATTTAGATGTGGAGTCTGGACCCCATCTCTTAGTCAGACTGAATACCCACTGCCTTGCCAAGGTCTTCACTTGTATGAAGCATAGACTTCCAAACCTAACAGTTCCAAAAAGAACTTAGACATCCAAGCTCCAAATTGTATACCCTCCAGAAGCCCTCCTCATTTTAGCAAATGGAACAACCACATACCAACTTTGCAAGAAGAAGCCTAAGATACAGCCTTAATTCTTCCCTTCCCTCTTGCCTCACACCCTTGCTATCAGTAAGTGCTGGTGGCTGACTCTCTAAAATCCACCCCTGAGCTGACCACGTCTCAGCATTTCCACAGCTAAAACTATAAGCCACACCATCATTGTACCTAGTCTGAACTACATAAACAGCCTCCCAGATGTTCTCCCTGCCTTCTCTCCTTACTTCCTACAGCTCATGGTCCATACCGCTACCTCTGGTCTTTCTGAATTACATATCACATAATTTTGTTTCTCTGCTTAAAATCTTGTAATTGTGTTTTATTTCACTTAGCATGAAATCCAAACCTGACATGTGATTCTATGTGTTTTTGCCTGTGGCTCCACTATCGTAACTTTCCATTACCCTTCTTGCTCTCTGGTGTTTATTCCTCCCCAACGCCCCTGCCATTGATCTTGCTTCTGCTCAGAATGTTCATTCCCCAGATGTTTTCATGGCTGCGCCACTCATCTTCCATGATGAAATTTGAACGTCATCCTCTGATTACCCTAAACAAGTTGCTGGTCCACCAATTACATCTACCACATAACTACCACGTTACTTGTTTCTTTAGAATACTGTTTAGTAAAGTTATCTATTGTCACAATTTTTGTGTGTTTACTGCTCTTAACCCCCAACCCCAAATATGTAAACTCTTTGTAGGCAAGAATTCTATTTCTTCTTCAAACCTTTCACCAATGCATAGCATACTGCCTAGCATGTAGAAAATGCTCAATAAATTTAATTGACTGGCTGGAGTAAAATAGATTCATTCTTCTCAGTATTTTTATAAATTAAAAATTCCATCTTATTTACAACTTAACAGATATTAAAATATTAATTGTCTTTTATTGCTGCTATTTTCTAATTTTTCTTGTACTAAAGAGGCCCCAATAATTTATTTGTATGAATATTTATGGGAGGGCCAGTTTAGTAACAGAATTAGATTGTTTGAGATAGTAGAATTTTATGAGATGGAGAGAAAGCTCTAGTTAGACACAGATCTCAGAGCTGGAAGCCCAGAATCTAATCCAGATTTAACAATGGTTTGTAGCACAGCATGGATAAGTTGCTTTACCTTCCTATAACAGTTTCTTCTTTAAACTGTAATATAGATTCAGTATTACTCAGGTCCCAACCACACAGATAGGGATATTTGAGGGTTAATTAACGAGTATCTATAAGATTCTTTGATTTTACTTTAAAATGTACCATGAAAGTAGAAAAAAAATTACACATTACTATCATTAGGAACCTTTTTCTTCTTTTACCGGCTAGTTAACACTGTCAATATTGAAGAATACTGAACACCGCTGGCATACCAAGGGCAGGGAGTTGGGAAGAGTCAGCAGGTGCATGCAAGAGGGAAAGGCACAGTCTATAGACAATTACAATTATAAACAGTAATAAAACTGGGTAAAAGCCTGTTTTTTATTGTCTATGCTAGTGATTCTAAACAGTGTCAGAGACAAAATATGTTTCCATGAAAAATATTTATTTTTCTTTTTTGGAGTTCTAAACAATTGCTACAGTTACTGCAGAGTTTTAACGATATACACATAGGCTTCAAATGAGCCTATCTTATGTCTTATCCTTTAATAAATATTGTAATCTGTAGGGATATTAACATGGAGAACTCCCAGTCACTCAGTAAGACACAACCACATTTATTCATTTCAAGAGTAAGTTCATGTCAGCTCAGAATCATTCTAGCTTCCTTCATGTGCAGTTTGAATATGCAATATGTTCCTGAATTTAAACAGTAGATGTTAAGCAAGAAATACTAGCACAGAAATTGTCAAGATGAAGACAGGAATGTGGGTTTCTTCTGTTCTATTCTTCTCTGTGACTGCTTAAAGATTTTGTGTTTAATGTTTTAAAGCCCCTGGAATAGACTTTGAAGAAACTAAATCAAGGACAATATGGTAATTTCTGGTTGTTGTCAAATGGGTTTTAACTAATCTCTGCCAAAGTCATATGTATGTTAAGGACTTTTTCTAAATATATGCTGCTTCAGGTGAAAGAAACTTTTAGAAATTAAAATTAATAAAAATTTAAGAGTGAATATAGATTAAGAATTCTAATCGTCTTTTAGTAGGGTGTGAATATATGAAGTTATTAACAAATGTGCAAAAATTATGGCTAGAAAAAAACTGAAATTCTATTTTTAGTTTTATTATTAATATGCATATTCCCTGTTCAAAATTAATAGTAATAAAGTGTCAATTATTTGATTTGATTATATACAATATTTTAGTAAGAAATTTTAACTGTTTCTTTTTTGTCATTATTTCATAATTTTCACTAAAAATAATTTTGTTATATAGAGAAGGGATGTAAAATATGATCCATTTTTATATCCATTGTTACAGTTATGACAGAAAAACACAATCACCCTTTCTTTGAAACATTTCCAGTCACATACACGTTTGTTCTTGATCATAGCCAGATTTTTAGTTTTCAAATCTATAGAAAAAAGTTGACGTCATTCAAATAATTATGATTAATTATTAGGTTGCACTGTGCAACATTTTAGAACAAAAATATATCTGTAGAAGTGGGGCCTACTTCCATTTCTTCCCTCTGCATTTTAAACATAATGAATACTAATTTTAATCATCCAAATAACGGTTTCATGAATTTCTCACATACTATATTATTTCCTGTTTTAATTGCCAATAGTTGTTTATTAAAATGGCAAATCTCTTGAGGTGTTGAGACCTGGTCTGATCAGATCATTTATCAGTTCTGAAATTTGCTGCACATAAATGTATTATGTAAAAAAAAGTGATGATCTAATTATTAAGAATACCTATAAGCAACAAATAAGTCCCCTAAATACTAGAAATTATCCATGAAAAATCATTCATGCTTTCCATACTGACACCTAAAGTTAGTTATCCTTCAAGGGACATTCTTACCTACTTGTTTGATTAGGTGACACTATCTAATTTTGCAGCAAACTGAAATTCAGTTCTCCTTTTCCCATCCCGCTAACATAGGAGGAAATACACAGCCTTCTCTTTTCCCAAATGGTTAGTTTATTCTATTTCTACTCATTGTTGGGGGATTGAGTGGCTCTCTAATATTTTGTTTCAGCTTCTGCTGTCTGTTGGTAAAATCTATTATACATTTTTGTGTTGCATGAGGGGGAAAAGAAGTAAAACTCTTTGGTTCATTTATGCTGTAAGGCTGTCACACAGAAAGAGCTCAGTGGATATTTGTGGACTGGATAAATGAATATAGCCAGGAGAATGTGTTTTAGGACAACTCTATTGGTTGCCTTGCTCACTATTTTCCTGACCACCTTTGTACCTTCTGAGGATGTAATCTAGGATGAATACACAAAACCAAGAAGCCACTGAAAACATGTCCCTGCAAGTCCACTCACTTCTCTTTTCTCATCTCAATCTATCTAAGGAATAGCTTTTGGACCTGTCAGATTACCAGCAACTAACAGATGGAGCAATCAGATTTAGATAACTTGAGAAGTTTTTTATAAAGGGGCTATTGACAAATGAATTATTTTTTACATGTACAGGTTAATGCAATTATTCAAGTGTATTTTGGTTATATTTATTAGAATTCTATATTTTCAATATATGTAGAAAATATAAAATCAAGAATAATTTGCTAAATGATTTTGAATTTCAGGAAATAGTTTAGCAAATAGTTTCTTTAAAAGAATAGAAATGATCATTTCTGAACCTCACAGGCATGGCATGATGAGTAAATGAGGTCATCTGTATATGAAACTGCTTAAAAACGTAATGTTTTAAATTCAAGGTTAAGGTGAGAACGTAGCATTTTATTACTACATTTAAAAGGTAAGAATGTGGAATATTGTTACTGGGATTTAAGAGGTAAAGATACATTTCAAAAAATACTAGTTCACATTCAACTCTTGAGGGAAATACCTTAACATACATAGGTACAAGTACAATCATCTGGCTAATTTTCTTTGGATATCTGTAAACAGTATCATATACATGTTTAGAAGTTAGATAATGTTTGAAACATCCTTTTTCAAGGACTATTTTCATTATTTGGGTTGAATAATCATATCCTTTGTTTCAAATTAATTTTATTTAGTTGCCTTATAGATAATACATGCAACATACTGGCTACATTTTCATAATTAAAAGGACAAGAAATTGAAGCACTATTTTAATAATCTATATAATTCTCCATATCGACTGAGATTGAACTAAATCAGTCAATCACAAATATAAGTCACAAAAAAATTTTGATACTTGAGACAGCAAGCTATATGTCACACAGATTGCTCCATGTAATTCCAGAGAGCATGTTCATCTGCTCAAGTATTATCACGGAGGTATTCCAGGTTGCACTTTGTACCTCTCAGCCCAGTAAGACATTTGACTGCACAGTCAGTACAGTACTTGCCAAGCAGGGGGTAGGGATTTCACTTCAAATGCAGGGAGTCGTCAATGAAAACTCAGGGGGTGGCCAGATATCCACAGTGTGTTAGGGCAAAGCTGAAGCGTTCTTGGAAATGAAATCCATTTCTGAGGTGCAGTGTCACATTTTGATATTAGTTTTCATTTTTACTATCAAAAAGGAACTCTTCCTTCCATTTCATTTAATTGTGATTTTCCAAAGACAAAAACTTAAGAATGTGAAAACAAGAAAGGGTAAAGAATATAAACTTAATGAAGACTATTTGCAAAGTAGACTATTTGCCTGTATCTTCCAGAGGTATGGGGACAAGTCCAATTTTTACCTGTAAAGGAGTGTTGTAATTGGAAATGTTTCAAAAGCTAGCTCTCACCTGAATCCCAGAGGCACATTGTGTTTATAGAGAGTGCCACATGCTCTACTCTCATTTATAAACTTGGCAATTTCTTTTAACAGAAAAGTAGGCAAAGAGGCAGGTGTATGATTCCAATTGCCTGGAGTTTATTTAGTCTATTTACTTTTCTGTTGAGTGTAATAAAAAGTATTTACCACAGCATATGCCACATGACAGGGCACTTTTGAATTTTTAGAAAATCTTACGTTTTGGGAAGACAGACTTTGGGAACTAAATCTTCATTAAAGCTGTGATTTAACTAGCAGATTCCGTCAGCATACAAGCAGTCTCAATTAAACCTAGATGAAAGCTTTTTATTAGCTTGTCTCTTTAGATTTCAAAGAAATAGTATATTTTCACTGCCATCCTCACATATATTAGCATTAAATAATTGCAACTTCAACTTAGCATCAGTATTTTTGAGAAGGTGATTCTTTTTGAGTAATTCATTCAGCTCTTATAAATCATAAACACACATTTTAGTAATGGAGAAAAATTTGGCTAACGTATTTCTGTGCAAAAGGCTGTGGCCTGAAAATAATGTAGTCGGACAGTGGGCTTCAACCATTATTTCAATTGACTACACTAAGGCAATAAATTATTTTCATTTTAGAATGACAGGGTTGCATATCTTCCATGCTGTGCCTCACCTGGTTGTTGTTATCACAAACCCCTTTATTCTACAACAAATTATGGCAAATGGAAAGGGCTTTATAGTGATGACATGTAGGTAATATCTCCTGATAATAAGGATGTAACACTTGCTGCCACAACAAATGTACTTCCTGCTGGCATTTTTTTATATGATGTTGCCTGCCGTTTTTCTCATTGCCCTTAGATGCAGGAGGCTTTCATATATGGTCTGACAGGTGGGCTAAGATAATACATCCTGTGAGGCACTTTTAATGTGAAGAATACATCATCTATCACGTGTGAACTTGGATTGGTTTCATTCTTCTTTTCTTATTCCTGGTATAATTAATCTCCTACAATTAGCAATGTGTCAGATCAATCATTGACTTTTAATCAAGATAATTTACCATCTTAAAACAAGATTAAAACTGATTTTTGAGTCAAAGACTGACTTCAATAAGTTTAAGCCAATCTAAAAGACCACAGAAATATTTTTATGTTATTAAAGTGACTCTGTGCTCTGTTTTAACCACACATGGAAGCCCTTTGTAGCTCTGGATATTCTTCCTGAGGAGGAATAATGCCTGAGACCTGGCTCCATCACTTTCAGGCAACCTTTGAGGGAGGCACAGAGAAATGCCGGAGGTGATGGAGGATAGAGACAACATATCAAGGTTTTGTTTGAACCAGACAAAAACCACAGTTTGATTAGCAAATCGAAGAAGTAAAGGAATTCTACTTGTGTCATGTGGAAATGAAAGGGAGAGAGCAAACAGATCAGGCTAAAAGCTTAACCCCAAATGCCTGTAACTACTGTAGGTTTTCATTGAGTTAATTTGAGATGGAATAGAATGTGAAATATTTGGGCCCAATAAGATGACCACTTGATTCAGGTACTATTTATGAAGTCCTGTATGGTCACTGTCAGACTGTTGTTCATGTGTGTATATATATATATATATATATATATATATATATATATATATACACACATATATATATACACACACATATATATATATACACACACATATATATATATACACACACATATATATATACACACACATATATATACACACACATATATATACACACATATATATATACACATATATATACACACACATATATATATACACACATATATATATATATACAAACATATATATATACACACATATATATATATACACATAGATATTTAAGTGTCTGTGCGTGTGTGTGTGTGTGTGTGTATGTGATGCTTTTTGCACATGTAGCTCATGGAAACATTTATAACTGTGTTTTGGGAGAAGTTTTGAAATTGATGCAGGTTTGTTTTGAATATCCTGGTGACTGCTGGACATGCTGAGCCAA
>CAUYLG010028298.1:0-25115 GCA_963573385.1 Cacajao melanocephalus | reverse complement strand
ACCTTCTGTGTTGTAACTTTTTGTTCCCCTTTATTGTATAGAATCAACAATGTGGGTTGACGTCAGCTGCTGAAAGCTGAAAGTATATATTGAGACCCTATGCACAAATAAAATTGCTGCTTAGGCACAGCCTATTCAGTCCTCCAGGCCCCATCTGTCTGTCTATCTTTATTTCTCGCGCACTCTCTCTTCCAGGTATTGGGACCCTCTTGCTGGCCAAGAGTCCCCGGCAGACGTGCCAATTCCGACACCTTTCCACTGGAAATGCTATTTGAGTGTTAATAAGATAATAATTTGTCCATCTTTTTTTATGTTCACTATTTTGAACAGTTCCTGTAATATATAGTAGACATTGAAAAACTTTTGATTATCTGGCAGTCTGGATGAATAGATGGATTAGCAAATGTGTACACAAGCCAATTAAAGGAAGAAATGCAATTATTTGGAAAACTTAATCAATTTTCAAATAGCAAGGCCAAAATATTAATTCACTTTCTCCTTAAATGCTTCATTGTATTAATATTTCAAAAAATTTTGTTCTGTATACATGTCATCTACATGATATTCACCATACCAAGTATCATATATACTAGTAGTTGTGAAACTTTATTCTACCATATGAAAATAATAATATTTTGTATGACTCATTTGGGTTCACCAACCATGCTGCTCAAAATCAGAAATGAGGAAAGAGAGGATTACAACTCTCCAACCACACCTAGGTTCCCAGTGAGCTAGGGGGGTTACTAATAACTAATTACAGCATATCAGCCTCACAAATAGGGAAGGAGGCTCTAACTAAATACTCCGATTTACTTAATATCATTTATTTAAAATGAATTTAAATATTATTTTTATAGTTAACCTTATCCTAGTAGTAATATCTGTAAAATATTTTATTGTTTTTGTTATTTCTCACTTGGGTGGCACGTCCATGTCATTTCAGGGCTAAAATGCTCTGCAGAGGTTCCCTGAAGGAGTCTTTCCATCTGGACTGTCCCTGGTCACTGTGTCAGTGGGAAGACACATGGTGAACAACATTTGGTTATTAAAGATGTCTGCCTCCATTTTCACTAGATAAAGCAATCTCATAGTCATGATTAACATTAAGGGTGTAAGGCAATGTGATCCTCTGTCTTTCAAGAGACTGAAACACTGACAAACAGCCCCAATGACTACTCCTTATTTCCTTTTATTTTTTCTTGTTGGATAAAATCAAAAAGGCTTTACCATAAGGGAGCACATTTGAATAATTATCTATCAAAAATAATAATAAAATTTATTTCTATAAAACGTATTCAAAATATAATAATGCTACTCAGCCATTAAGTAGAGAGACAGAGAAAGGTTGGTGTAACTCGGCAATAAGACCCATGGCTATTATTGCAATGTCAATACTGTACCCAGATTAGCTTTACTTCCCAGTGTTTCACCCAATGATCATTTACAAACTCTAAATTTTTCAAAATTTTATCTGTCTTCAAAATAATCATGCATAAAAGCATACAACCCATTTTTTTATAAAGATAGCATAACTCCATCAGCCAAGCGAGTGAGATTATGCAAGCACAAATGTGCTGATGCTCCAATGTATTTCATTGAGCCACAGCATATCTCTCAGTGGCAGATGCAGCTGCCCTGCAGTCCCATGGTGAGCATATCACAATCATGTGATTTCACTGTATTAACCATGATATTGCTGCCTGTCCTCTGATAATCCCACATTGCAGAACCAGCGTACTACATCTAAGCAACTACTTAGTGTAGGCTAGAGTAGTCTGACTGGTTAATAAAGTATAAATTGCCTGAAAAAAAAACATATAGGTTAGAATTAAACAAATAGATGAAATAAAAACTTCCTTAGAAGAAAAATTAGTATAAATAGAAATGTGTCAGGGTAATATCTGCAATTTCTTTAAGTATTCAAATAGGATCCCACACAGAATCATGAAACAAAATTTCCGGATATTTTATTGAATTTTTTGCCTTTCATTTAAATGTCTTAATACTTGTCTGTCTCATTCTGTGGAAATCATGTAAAAGTAGCACATTCTCTATCCCACATGCAATGTCTGTACGGACAGGTGGCAGGTGGAAAGCATCTCTAAAAGGAACGTGCCCCTATATTTCTAAATGCCCTGTAGCATACCTTGATGCTACGCAGTATGATATAAGAAATGTGCCCTAAATCTTCAATATGGCAGCCAATTTCCATTCTATACACAAAGCAGATATGAAGCATGGAGACCTGACGGAACACGCATCCTTCAACCTGGTAAATGCAGCTAGATTAACAAAAATATTTAAAAACAGCCAATAATTATAGAAGTGTTACTTGCCATTGCATAATTATTTAATAAACCATATAAGATACAACTGTTATTCAGTCACAGAGGCCCTTTTCACACTGCACCATATGGCTAATGGCTTCAATTGCACATCACACCATACTGAGTATTCCTTCTCATCATACTGTATTGGCTACAGACTCAGTTTGTGGCTAATGTGTGAGTTACCCTTTCACTGCATGTTTATTTTATGAGATGGTGGTGTCTGTTTTTGGTGTTGAGTCTAAAATAATAAGCTATTTTTATACCTTAACTACTAAGTTACCTCAATATTACGTTTCCAGGATGGATTTTTGAACATATTTTTTGTAATATTTTGAACAGCTGTAATTCCAAAATGCTGGTCTTCTGCATTTTGATAAATGCCAATAAGGGAAGTCTATGTTTATTATAATATAACTGGCAAATGTAAAAAGCTAAATTCAATTACGTACTGGCATCATCTGAGAACATTTAATTCGTGGGTTTCTTCTCTATGTCTACCATAAGGTTGATATCAAAGCTCAGAGAGTCTCAAATAATTTAGTTCCAGAAACTCTATCTTCCTTATCTAGTCTCCAAGAACACCTCAGTGAGGTTTTCCCAGCAACTTTTTACTAAATATGAGCTCATGTTGGGATATTCCAGGGACATATCTTCAACATACTGTTTTTTAAATGAACATGAATCAAATAATGCCTATTTTTGGTTTTTGAAGGTAAAAAACAGGAAAAATGTCAGATTGAAAAGTTGCAAAAGTAGCATCAATTTAATTTTTGAAAATAAAACCAAATATTGGGTCAATTTATTCATATTTAACAATCATCTAGATTAGTTCACTTTCAACTTTCATACCAGATATTTTGGCACTGGTCTTAGATTCTAAAATGATTTAGATGGGAGAGATGAAATCATCCCTGCGAATAAGAAGACTAGCCATTGTATCTGAACGATTTAAAAAAAAAAAGGAAGTAAAAAAGCACATGATCAGCAACACACCCTTTGCCTGGAAGTAAAAAGAAATGTGAGGAAATACGTTATGTTTTATTTTGGGTTTTTAAAAAGATTTAGTTTTAATTTTATATTAGGAAAACCTGTTTCTGGTAGACAAATTTTCTGTTTCTAAACATCAAAATGTTTCAAGTTAGAAAAAAAAATGTTTACCCTCTTTGAATTTAATCAAATTTGTTAATGGCAGAAATTAGCATGACTAGTACTTAGCAGAAAATCAAGATGATTACTCCTAACATGTCCCAGCTTTAAAGAACCCAACGTGTTCATTTTGTATTTCAGCCAACATAATTTTGTAGCAGTTTGGTTCCAACTATCTTTCAAGGATGAACAGAATAAATGATTAAGTTTTCCTTGTTCTAAAAGGACTCATTTAATAATGAGACAAATTTGATACTACTTTAGTTTGAAATATAACTTGCATGTTTACAAAAATTCATGTATAAAATCATGAAATTAGATGAACAAGGAATTTCAAATTAGAAAACAAAAATTACTAATATTATCTTCCCAGATTCAACAGAGCATTCTTATTTTGTTGGGCAGCCTATTTGTTGGGTAAAATTTTGTGTTTTTGTGTTTCTTTATAACATATCCTAAAACTCAAATTATAAGCAGGACTGCGAATGAGCCTTGGTTCACTCTGAGTTTGGGATTAATAGCTGAGTGTGTGTTAAATCCTAGTTTTAAAAAGAATAAAAATCACAAAGACATCAATACTATCCAACTATCAAAATTAGCAATTAAAGCACTCATTTCTTTCATAACTAATTTAACCTATTTCTACATTACTCCTATTATATTAAAAATGCATAGATCGCTAATGAGTCTTAACATGTGACAAGAAAAATAAATAAATAAGTAATAAGAATGCATGTGGCTGGGCGAGGTGGCTCATGCCTGTAATCCCAGCACTTTGGGAGGCCAAGGTGGGTGAATCACAAGGTCAGGAGTTCGAGACCAGCCTGGCCAATATGGTGAAATCCTGTCTCTACTAAAAATACAAAAATTAGCCAGGCATGGTGGCAGACACCTGTACTCCAGCTACTCGGAAGGCTGAGGCAAGAGAATGGCTTGACCCCCCCACCTCCACCAGAGGTGCAGGTTGCAGTAAGCTGAGATTCTACCACTGCACTCCAGCCTGAGAGACAGAGTGAGACTCCATCTAAAAAAAAAAAAAGAATGCATGTATCGCTAATTAATTTGTTTTTCAATACCATCAGCTTTGTTAGACAGAACATGCATTGCCTAATTTGTAGATGGGCAGTGGGAGCATGATTTATTAAGACTATGACCCTCTATTTTTATAAATTTTGCTTACTTTTTTTGCCTTGCTATTAATCTGGCTATAAATGATTTTTTTTTCCTTTTTTAGATAGCCAATGATGAGAAACAAAATGCGTAAGAGTTGCCTCTATTAGGTGTCAACTTTCTCTCTGGTTCTTTACTTCAAGGAATAAAGGAAATCTTTAGTTTGTTTTCCTCTTTCCCCCAGTGAGCAAGAAGTGAGCCTGCAAAATAACACAGTACATGAAAGAAAAGCTTAGGTGATTTGTCATTGGGGACGATTAGCTTGCTTTAATTTCTCTGCTTTACAGATACTAAGAATAAAATTTCTGCTATAGCTAGAGCAGTGTCCCAGCTGGTTTAACTACCATAAATTCCTGCCACTTCACTGGGCTACAGGCTAAAATTTGTAAGGTCTGGCTTCTCGGCACCATATGATTTTATTATGCCTCATCTTATAGTGATGGGGGATAAGCAAGGGCACCAGGACGCCCATAGTAAATAAGTTGTTTCAATGCACCTAATAGTACCCTGGTGCCAAGGAAGTGTTAATTTACTTCACATGAATGAACAGTCTACTTGTAGACAGCAGTTTACCCACCCAGGCTCACCATAGGATAGAATTGGCCCATTATTAATAAGGCTTTAGTCTTTGTTCACTTCTACAGTGGGTCCTGTCTTTGTTAGATCATTTTCAGAGTCATTGCTTTATAGTTTGGTGCATTGGTATCAAGATCTTTTTTCTTTTAACCAGTGCAGCATTAGGACTCACTTGAATGAGAAAATTCATTAATTTAATGTATAACACAGGTAAAACTGACATCAATTTATTTAGTTGTTTCTGATTCTTCTCCAAGGTTCCTCAGGCATTTCCAATAAATGACACCCAGGGAAAGAATAGGTCCAGCGTGCTAAACTCTCTAGTGACTACTGTATACAAACACCCACAAAGAAAAAACCACTGAAATTTAATTGCTTGTTAATAAGTTTTTTTAATTGACCTACTCTAGTTTGGCATATTCTGTTATCTTTTGTTTCATCCAGAGGCCATGCTGTGACATCGCCTCAATGAACCAAAGACAGGGAAATACACAATCTAGAGATGTGTAAACTAAAACAGTTGGCATTTCCCTTTACTAATAATTTTTATTCTTTGTAAAATCACTAAGAAATTTTTGAAAAAATAGGACTAGAAAAATTAGAATTGGAATAATAAAACCTTCATTTCTATGGATTACCTCACATCTTTGAACATGTGTTCCTATTTCCTCAATCACATAATTGAAATATTTTATTTTGACATTTTGACAGCAATATTTATAATCAAAGCAATACTTTTCTATGATGTCTTCAATCAATAAGTTTTTTTCAGTAATTCAAAACAGTAAGTTTTGAATCTTTTTTGGTGGATGGGTATTTTAGAGAAAATTATTAAATTTTCTCAAGAACAGACACCAAAGTCAACAGGTTACAGTCATGTCAACAAACAAATTCTTCAGTGGGTTTTAAACAGAAAAACTACATTTTCTGTCCACCTAAGTTAGAGAAGCTATTTTATATAATAGAATATTCCACAGGTAATGAACTATATTTTATGTTTGAGACTGTGCCATATTTTATCTACATATTTTATTTGTGAATATATCTACAGCAAACATTCATTCTCTGGGATATGTATTTGCAACAACAGTATTAAACAGGGAAAATGCATACTCTGTTTGAGATGAGGAAGATACCCAACTGCGAGAAACGTTAAGAATGGAAATACATGAGGTGTGACAATAAAGTAATAAAACTAATTTCCTTGTGTGGTTCATAAACTAGTTCTTAAGTGAGTTCCATAAATGGCATTCCAAAAATGTTCTAACAGTATCAAGACTATGGAAATCAGCACATCCCTCCTGAAGTCCAATGCTAAAAGGTGTAATAATGAGTGTTAATATTTCTATACTTTTGTAAAAAGACATACCTTCTTCAAAGTTTTACCTTATGAAGTCATTTCAGGTCTATTCTTTTTGGAATTCCATGAGAAACTAATAAAATTCTTTGAAATGCTTGAGAAAGCTTTAAGATTCGAAATAACTTCCCCACAATTATTCACATCGTACATTGCATGTTATAACACTGGTGAGGTAAGGTTGCCTGAAGGGGTACACATGTTTTGCGCGTCTAACCTGAATGTCAGGAGATAATTATTTTCTGTTAAGTATTTTAAGCAACTTGAGAAAGACATGTAATAATCAAGAATTATCAGTGAACCAAGGAGAATCTCAGTATGCAAGAAAGACCCCATTTTTTCCTGATTGCTATTTATGTACTCCAGTAATTTCAAATTGATGGTATATTAAAAATTCAAAGTATTATTCGATAGCACCTTTGAATTTCAAGAGCTAAACATTAAAGCTTACTTGATACTATTCTAAGTTACATGCCTCGAGAAGGAGGCATATAAAACACTTTCTGTCATAGAAAGTGGACCTCATTCAGTGTTTTTTGAAATTTGATAATAATTGCTTCTTCATCTGAAGATAAATATTTCTTCTAAGTTTTTCATGTTAATTGCTGATAGTCACATGACATGAGTTCCCCCATTAATGAAAAAAGATTAGATGGTTTAGAAACAAAGTTAGAAAATAAGGCTTTTGCTAGTATCAAATGTCAAGGAAATAATAATTCCCTAGTCATTGCCCATATCAGTTAAGGATAAAAATCAATATGCCAAGGCCTATATGTTTGATGCATCATGTCAGAGATGAAAGGAACTTTTCAAATTATAAACATGTAGTTTTACAAGTAGAGAAACCCAGGTCCAGAAAAGTAAAGCAATTTACCCAACATCCCACCATAAGTTAAAGAGCCAGAATGAAAACCCAAAATTATCAGCACACTGTGAAAAACTACAGTCTATTCTGTTTGCTGGTGCAAACAGAAGCCTCACTTATTGAAGTCCAGATTCTCCTCTTTGGAAGGCGCAACTGGTCAGGGTCAGTTGCAGAGCCTTCTGGCCACTGATGAGCCTACTTACTACAAAATGATTTGACCTGTGGTCCCCACAGGTACTATCATATGAACTGACATGGACTAGCAAAAACAAGCTCCGTGTGAGTAGCTGTGCAGTTTGGCTCTTCACATTGGTTTATGAATAAAGGTTGAGATAAGTTGAAATCAAGCCCATGCTCAATGTGATGGTTAATTTTACCTGTCGACTTGGCTGAGCCATAGTGCCCGGATATTTTGTCAAACATTATTCTGGTGTTTCCCTGAGGTGGTTGCTGTTGCTGTTTGATGAGATAAAAGTTTAAATTGATAAACTCTGAGAAAAGCAAATAATCCTCAATAACATGGGTGGGTCTCATTCAATGTTGAAGGCTTAATGAAATAAAGATTGACCTTCCCCAAGAAAGAAGAAATGCTACTCGCACACTGTAACTTTTCCCTGAGTCTCTAGCCCACAAACCTGCTACATTAGACTTTGAACCCAAAAGGCCTCTATAATTGTGTGAGCCATTTTCTTAAAGTAAATCTCTTTCTCTCTTCTCTATTTTCCTTCTTTCTCCACATACGTATACACATTCTGTTGCCCCTGCTGCTCTGGAGAAGCCTAATACAGACTACTCAACACTCATGATGGAAGGTGTATTTTTCTCTAATCTTCGTAGAAGTACTTACATGGGCTGGCAAAGGCCTGTCTTTCCTTCTTGTCACTTATTTTTCCCAACATAACTAATAATGAGCTAAATACTAAGGGTTCATTCTATTTAGTTCCTTGAAGTTCATGTTTGAAATGTTAACAAAACTTAAAACATACACCTGAAAGATGCCTGGGAATTTAGGGTCACCTTTGACACAACTAGATTAAAAAAAAAGAAACCATAAGATACCATCAGGTGGTAAAACCTTTCTCACAGGCCCCAATTTCTTCCTCCATTCTGTAACTTGGACCTGTGGTTCCTCTGTCCCCTTCTGACCCTGGCCTCTTGAGTTGCTGATTGCTCTGCTCTCTGCAGTTTTGATACCTGTATTACCCCTACATAGATGATTCTGTTTGTTCTCTCTCCTTGGACTGTGCTGTAACTCTAAATAGCTTAGTAATAAGAGCTCAAAATAAAGGTCCTAATTTCTTCTCATGACAAAGCTAGGCTTTAGAACAGTGGAATTTGATATGCATTTATTAACTCATATTATCCTAACTGGTTTTCTGTAACTGTTCCTTAATAAATAAATTATTAACATGAATTTATTACTAAATAAAGCATGTTTCCATTCTCCAAAAAGTATAATATTACAATTAGAGTTCAGTGATATCTTGGACAATTTGCTTTTTCTATTTTGCAGCATTTTAAAAAAATTTTACTTTAAGTTCTGGGCTACATGTGCAGAACATGCAAGTTTGTTACATAGGCATACATGTGCCATAGTGGTTTGCTGCACCCATCAATCCATCATCCAAGTTTTAAGCCCCGGATGCATTAGGTATTTGTCTTCATGCTCTCCCTCCCCTTTTTTGCAGCATATTTTACATTAAGTTCTTTACTTCTCTTAAACTGTACACCTTAAAATATTTTAGCTCAGTAAAAATAAGTTAGCTATATGCTTTTAATCAGTGTCACAACAAAGGGGGACTTATTTAGCATAATTATGATAAAATTTCTTGTAAACAACCCCAAGGCAGAAGATCTCATATTGTAGCATGCACCATCAGAAGACAGGCCAAAATATGCAGCACTGTACATGGCTCTGCCTGCCTTCCAAAGAGAAACCGTGAATTTTAGCTAAGAAAGAAAACAACATGCAATTTTCTGGTAACTTTTTAATTTTATAGACAATGAATATAAAATACTCTTATACATATGTATATATATTTTAAAGGCTCTCCCAAGACAATATATGTAATGTGATTTTGGTGTGGTTTGGCTTATTTACTGGCAGAGGCATGTCTGTAAAAATAAGCAAGTTTTTAAAACAAAGCCTTCTCCAGTTAAACACATAAATTATCCATGCTTAATGAAATATACCAGTTTCTCCTTTCTAAGACCTTTCCTGACTGCCTCCATCTCAGACTTTGGATTTTGGGTCAATTACAGCCTCTCTACTATCTTAGTTTGATGCTTAACCCTTCAACTGTGATGGTATATTTCTATGCATGCAATCTTATTTTATTTATTACTAGATTGTGAGATTCTTCAGGGCAAGAATTTGTTTCTATGAATTTTTTGCATCTTACACATGGCATCTTCTAGTTGAATTACCAATATTTTCTTCATGGATTGAGTGCTATCTTCTTTTTAGGTGATGCTTGACCTATAGGATGAGATCAGCTTTCCGTTTTAAAGGATGACAAAGGCAATACGTAATTTAAATTGGATCTAGTTAAACTAAAAAAGATTCCATATCTGGTCTTCCAGAACTGCCAGTTTGCCAATTTGGAGGATTAAAATACAAATCCAAGATGTTGACATCATCTATATTCACCCTCCTTGGGGCTCTTATGGCAACAAAGAACCAGACCTGTTATAGTAGAAACTAGCATTAGTGAACCAGATCGCTTACCTTTGCCAGCCAGCAGCATGTATTCAGTTTATATTCTGATCTCAATGACTTTCATTCTGTAATAAGTTCCTAATATTCATTCTCTATAAAGCATTCCACAATCGGTTTCCTCTTCATGTAACCCTTTGTTGTCATCCTCAGATCTTAAGAAATCGTGTAAGCTATTTTCTGTATCATAATTTTACAAGTGGAAAAAAACCCCACTGACAATAAAGACATTCACTCTCATGCAAAAATATTTTTTATACAAAGTATTGAAATTTCAGTTGTTGTTTGGGCATCATCTTCCCATGGGATTTGTTAGGTATATATTTCTACCTCCAAATGTACTCCAAAGTAGAAAGGGGAAACATTCTTCAGATTTACCTATTACTTATTCATTAATTTTTCTTAAAAAATTATTGACTATAAGCTATATACCAGACACAGAGCATGTTCTGGAGAGAGAACTGTAAACAAGGTAGATTAATCCTAGTCTTCATAAGGCTACCAATAAGTGATAAAAATACATGAGCAGAAGTATCTAGGGCTTGGAGACTTACAAAAAGTCATCTTCTGAGGTCATAACACATGCAAAATAATTACATTAGATACTTTGAATTAAGTTAACTATGGCAAAAAGTTCTAATAAGCATCAATCTTAATGAAACAAACATAAGAATATGAGATTATGAAGCACAGCCTAGAAAAATGTCCTTTCATTCTACTTCATGGCAGAATCAGTACTAAAACTCTTGTTTTCTGACAGATTTCATTGCTTGATTAAATGAAACAATGGCATAGCCCAGAACAGTGTCAACTCAAATCCAGTTTAGTTATACACATTTCATTTCTCCTTTCTCTGTCTCCTCTAACTAAATCCAGCACTCTGCCTTTTCTGAAAAGAATAAATCACAGACCAGATAAAGAGACAAAGATGGCATTGTTTTACTTATGGCTCAAGTCATAGGGGACTTGCCCCTCATATCTTCCTGAATTTGAAGATATATTTTATTTGATTTATTTTCTTTACATGTGATGAAGGAGAGAAAGCATAATAGCATCTATTAAGGAAGAAATTCTAAGCATAAAAAATAAATAGAATAAAACAGTTATACTTTTCTCTCTGGCTCACACATTTGAAACAATTCTAGGAAAAAAAAAAAACTAATCTCTCTGCATTGCTCAAGAAGACCACTGACAAACTTTAAATAAATAAAGGCTGCTGTTATTCACTTTAGAACACACCATGAAGTCACTCCTCACAAATCACAAGTCCAGATCTGTACAAGAATCTGCTATGCATTGGAAGGTCCTAAATTGCCTCACAGAGTAAATTTCCTGTGTGTCCAAATTTTAAGTCAGAACATTGCAAACACATAATCAAACTTAAGACAAATATGCTGTGCCAGCTTCAAGTAAAAAAGTAAGAAACAACAAAACAAACTTCATCTGATGCATACAGATTTACAAGCTAGCATTTACCCCATAAGCATCTTTGTACCTGCCTCCTCAAAATTCTATGAAGTAGAAACAAAGACTAGGTCAGAGAGCTGTATTTCAAAAGATGTAATTATTAATACATTCACAGCTTAAAAAGAAAGTTCTTTGACAACTTCTAAGTTAATATATTTCGTTGACGAAACATGTCATAAATATTCTTCTCTTTTATGGTGTTTTTTTAAATTGCAGTTTAAAAATAACGTAAAATTTGCCATCTTAACCATTCTTAAATGTACAATATAGTACTCTTCACTATATGTACATAGCTGGTCAATGAAGTCCTAGAAAATTTTCCTCTTGAAAATTTTTCTTAAGTTTCCTAGATCTTAAACTCAATGCTCACTGAATAACTCCCTTTTTCCCCTGATCCAACCCCAAAAAACCACCATTCTACTCAGTCTCTAAGAGTTAGACTATGTTAGGTACTTCACATGAGTGGAACATACAGTATTTATCTTTTTGTGACTGGATTATTTCACCTAGCATAAGATTTCAAGAGTCATTCATGTGACAGAATATTTTTTATGTTTTAAGCCTGAATAATATTCCATTACATATGTATGCAGATATGTATACAAATATATCATTGAGATGCTAATTTTAATTCTCTTGAATATATACTCAGAATGAGATTGCTAGATGATATGGCAATTATATCTTTAATTTTATGAAGAACCACCATACTGTTTCCAAGAATGTGAAACGAATGTACCATTTTACATTCTTACCAACAATGTACAAGAGTTTCAATTTCTCCACATCATTGCCATACTTGTTATTTTTCTGTTTGTTTGTTTTTTCTTATAATGGTCCTCCTAATGGGTTTGAAGTGATACCTCATTGTGGGTTTGATTTGCATATCCCTGATGATTAGGGATGCTAAACATCTTTACATATTTTTGTTGACCATTTAGCTATCTTCTTATTGTCCAATCAAGTCCTTTGTCCATTTTTAATTAGGTTATTTGTTATTTTATTGTTCAGTCATGGGAGTTGTTTATATATTCTAGATATTAATACTATATCAGACATATGGTTTGCAGATATTTTCTCCCATTCCTACATTGGCTATACATGTTGTTGATTATTTTGTTTGTTATCCAGAAGTTTTTAAGTTTGACCTGGTTTCATCTATCTATTTTTGGACCATTTTTGCCTAAGCTTTTGGTGTCACATCCAAGAAATTGTTGTTAAATTCAATGTTATGAGGATTTTCCCATTTCCTTCTAGGAAATTTGTAATTTCAGGTCGTATGTTTAGGTCTTTAATCCATTTTGAATTAATTGTTATATATTGTATAGGGTAAAGGTCCGGTTCATTGCTTTGCATATGAATATTCAATTTTCCCAACACAAATTTTTGAAGAGATTATCCTTTCCCCATCGTGTATTCTTGGAAGCTTTGTCAAAGATTATTTGACCATATATAAAAAAAAATATTTCTAGGGTCTCTATTTTGTTCCATTGGTCTATATGTCTGTCTTTATGCAAGTGCCATACTGTTTGGATTACTGTATCTTTTTAATATGTTTTGTGTTATGAAGTATGAGACTTTCAGCTTTGTTTTTATTTCTCAAAATTGTTGTGGATATTTAGGGTTATTTGGGATTCTATATTAATTGTAATTTTTTTCTATTTCTACAAAAATGGACATTGAAATTTTGATAGGGATTACTTTGAATATATAAATTACTTTAGATATTATGGATATTTCAGCAATATTAAATCTTCCACTCTATGAACATGAAATTTTTTTCCCATTTATCTGTGATGAAACATTTCTTTCAGCATTGTTTTCTAGTTTGCAGTGTATAAGTCTTTTGCCTCTTTGGTTTATCTCTAAGTGTTTTATTCTTTTTGATGCTATTGCAAATTGATGGTTTTTAATTTTTGCAGATTATTATTTCTATATAAAAATAGAATTAATTTTTTTGTGTTTTGGTTTTGTATCCTATAACTTTGCTAACAGTTTTTTGTGTGTGCAGTCTTTAGGATTTTCTACATATAAGATCATGTCATTGACAAACAACTTGGTTCTGTGATTTGCTATTTCTTATTAATGTTCTAATTTTGTTCATGTATCATTTTCCTGATTGTTTAGTTTTCTGTCTGTATTCTCTAAAACCTCATTCAGCTTCTTTAAAACAACTATTTTGAATTCTTTGTCAGGTAATTAACAGATCATCTTTTCTTTCAGGTGGGTTTTTGAGATTTATTTTGTTCCTTTGATTGGGTCATGTTTAACTATTTCTTTGTAAATGGTATTATTTTCTGGGATTTGTGCATTTGAAAAAACAGCCACCTCTCTCAGTTTTTGTGGTGGATTCTTACAGGGAAAAACCTTCATCAATTATCTTGATTAGAGACCCTGGGGGGTCTCTCAAGCTTTTTCTGGGAATTATGCATGCAATTTCCCAATTGAAGAAGTTTCTTATTTTATCAGGAGCCTGTAATTTCTTGCTCCCTCTTGTGTATATCTGCAGTACTGCACGTTCTCTGGTGCAACAAGCCACTGAACTCTTGTCAGTGGCCCTGAGGCATCCAAAGTAGTCCAGTCCCATCAGTATCCCAAGTCAGGTGGAACACAACCAGTCCACCAGGCAACCCCTAAAAAGACAGAATGTTGGACACATATTTCACTCTTCTCTTTCCCTCCCAAGGGAGAAGGCACAGCTGGATATTCTCTTCTGATTGTGCCAAGCTGTGTTGGCATCTCTTTGGCATTTCTTTGTGGTATTGCAGCTTCTCTGGTTCTGCAGCAAACCACCAAGCTCTCTCTCATTCTCAGTGACCTCCTCACATCCAGGGTTTGCTGGTTCCCCATTAGCACTCCCAATCAGGCGAGACAGAAACAAGTTCCTCAGGCAGCGCCCAAACACTGGAATGTTAGATACGTGTTCCACATTTCTGCTTCCTTCTCAAGAAAGAAACTGCCAGTTGGGTGTGTATTTCCAATTGTGCTGAGCTGTACTTACTTGAGGGAAGGCCTACCGTGGGTAAAATAAAATGCATTTGCTTCCCATTTCAATGTTGGTGTTCTTAACTTTGAGCTTACCTAGAGGTACTGAGACTTCTTAATTGGTTTCTGGAGTTCCCCTAAGGGCTTTAAGGCCTTTCAAACACGTATTGTTAAGCCAGAATTTCTGTGAAGGTGTAAGGTCTGGAACTTCCTATTCTGCTATCTTTCTGAAATCACCATCACTGTACTTCTTAGCTTCATTTTTGTTTGAAAAACTTTAATAAGTGTCATCTGCATACTTGTCCTAGGCTAAGCATTGGTAAAGCAAAGATAAACAATTTAGTGTTGGAATATTCATCATTGGAATTCTATTGGTTTCTAAATTTTCTAGGGGCATTTTGATTCCAGAATGACTATTAAGTTATATACACATTTTTAAATTTAATTTACTTTTTAAATGTGTACTTATGATTCACCTTAATTTACCGCTAGGTGTTCAGTGTTTTTTAAATCTAAAATTTTAAAAGAAAAATATCTACAATAATTGTTAATAAAATAAATACAAAATATTATACATTATAAATTCAAATGATTTTGTCTAATTTCTAATAAGCACTTTACATGTGTTATTACATAAACAACTCTGAATTAGCACCAAAGTCACAGTAATGGTCTGTAGAGAAATCATACATATTTCATCTGAATTGGGATTCCATTCTTATCAATTACTATATATGATATTGTTAGATACAATTAATTCTAGTACTTTGCAATATGATATTAACATCTAAATTAATATAACTGAATAAAAAGGTATTCATATTTAAATGATCAGACATCTTCATCATCTATTATTTTGTAATCAATAAAAATAACATATCTATTGTTCTTTCATTTTATAGTAATCATCATAGAACAAAATTTTATTTGGGGAAGGGGTTGTTGTTCATTCATTGTTTTCGTCTGTGTTTTGCCAGCCTCTGACTGCTATTTGATTTCTATCCCTTGTAATGGACACCTTGTGATAAAACTGCCTAGAGGCTCTCCTGTTTGATGTTCCTGCTACCCAATCTTTGTGTAGTCATAGTTACTCCCCTGGGTAGAATCAAATGAACAAAAGATAAACACCTAATCTAACCTGGACCTTCTCTACCTCATCAGAATGTGTAATTGGAACTAAGAGACATTAATTTTAGACTTTAGGTTTATAATATGCAAGTTTATAACCCAATGAAAAACAATATTAATCATGTGAACTAAGAAACACAGCATATTGATTTTCCAATAATTAAAAGTAAAATAAATGAGGAATAAAGGAATCCAGACAAAGATTTGAGATAAAAAGCTTTGGGGATTTTCAAATCCTTTATGAAGTCAACCTTTATTTCCACACTTGGGGTCTGTGAAGCTTCACAGTAGCCTTATAATCATTTATTTTCCTCTTATTCAAGGTAGATCAAGTTGATTTCTGTTAAACTTAATTAATTCTTTGGATGGAAGCACTATTTCACTTTGAATAAGCATATTATCTATTCCAAGTGAATAAGCTAGATATTCTATAAACAGAAATAGTAAGTTTCAAATCATCACTTTGATGTAAATAATGAATTCAACCTTTCTGGAAATCGGTTTATGCCTAGAAGGAAGTTAGTTCCAGGTAAGGTCAAACCCAGCAAATCTTCTATAATAAAAATAACATATAGTAACTTATTCAACTCTCGGTGGACCCCATCAACACAGTGCCGTTAGTAGAATCACCAATCTCCCCTACTGACCATAGGCTGATCACAATATCACATAGAAAATTATACTGTTTAACTCAAGTATACCGTTTAACTCAACGTGAACAGAACAGTTTTTGGTTGATTGTTCCATACACAGAGAGATCTTATATTCCAGATATTAAAGGGCCTCGACCTAAATATGTTCCTCCAAATGAAACTTCAGCTCAAGTGAAAATTAACAACTATTTGCTAATTACCCAAAATGCAAGCTATCGTGCACTGTTCAGTGCCAGTCCTCTTTTAACTATAAATTTCATAGAAAGAATATAACTCATCAACTTGAGGAACTGAATTTCTCCCTGCCAGTAATTTAAAGGCTCCGCTACAGCTGGGGGTGGCGATGAGTAGGACAGAGGAGCTGTCATGAGATGAGAATTAGACTTTTTCTTCTCACAGTGCTAACATCAGTGGCTTTCCTTGCCAGCAAAAGTCTTTTCAAACTTATGATTAATTTTTATGTTTTAAGCGAAATGATCATGTATGATGTCTTTTTTAATTGCTAGGTTAGAGTTTGTCTTCAAAAATGTCGAATTCCAATTAATAACAAATCAACTGGTCATTGGCTAGTTGCTTTCAGAATGACCAGATGTCCGTCAGTGTAATCAATCCATGCTACCTTCCTTCATGCTTCAACTAAAGTACAAAGTTTTCCACTTTACCCAACCCAAAACAGGGTGTACTAAGGATTTTTCTATCACCAGCCAAAATCATCCTGATCCACTTCACCTCCCACTGCTCTCACTTTTTCTGTTTACCCATCTTAGACTTCCCACTTCCTGCTCCCAAAATATTATGAGTATTACAACAAATACTGTCTGTTTGAGTGATCTTTCTATAGTCCCTGGTCTTTAAGGAAAGTTAATATATAAAACTCATTAAAAAAATAGTTTAAAATAAAATGTACTTAGATGTAATAAACAAAGACTTTCATTGACTATAGAACTACGAAGCTAAAAACTTTTGCTTTGTGCCTATAAATCAAATTTTGGTTGGCTTGTTGGCAGTATTTCTTGAATTCTATGCACACTTTTAATCATTAAGCCGTGTGACCAAATGGCTTTTTTTCAAGCATATTTCCTGAATAATGTGTCAATCAAATTGAAGGAAAATGTTTAATCTATGGCATGATCTATGGCCAGTTCAAGTTGACCTAATTTATCATTTTCTTAAACTGGAGCTTTTAAATGTAGCCAAAGGACACAGTCCTAAGTTGTATAGCCATATGGTGAAAGTATGTTTCTACTGCTATTAATGTGTCATTGTTCATATCTTGTTGCAAAAGTAGCAGAACATAGAACATGTACCAACATAAAAGCACTGTTCTTGAGGGAATTCAGTTAGTCATCAGCTGCGTAAATGTGCAATTTGTTTTTACCATTTAAACCTTGAAATGAGCTACACCCCGAAGGGTGCATCAAACCGTCTGAAAGATAATGTACAGGTAAAAAATTCTACTGTATGATTTTTCTTTTGAAATTATCAGTTTAAAGATATATATCAAGGTGCATGCTGTAATCAGAATTTTAGATATCTGCATGACATTTAGAAAATATTTATGTAAATCTCATAATAATTAGTGCCTGGAAATCCATTGAAAATTGACATTTATTTTCTGTGACATAGGAAAATTAAAGGAAATCTAGTGATCTCTAAATTGATTTCCTTCACCCAAATAGAACATCCCTCACAGTGTACTGCAAAGTGGATACATTTATTAAAGTGTTTCATGAAAAATAATATTCCATTGTCCAAGCCCATCAAGTAGAGCAGTGCTTCTCAAATTTTAACATGTGTCAGAATCATCAGCAAGGTGATTCATAGATTGTAGATTGCTAAGCAATACCCCAGAGTTTCTTATTCAGTAGGTCCTGGGTAAAAGCAAAGAATGAGCATTTTTTACAGGTTCTAAGGTAATGCTGGTACCACTGTGCTGATGCTGGGACCACACTTTATTGGTAATAGATGAAACATCTAAGCTTAGCTGGCCCATATGCTATGAAATTTATCCATATAAAATGGTCAATTACTAAGGAAAACTAACAGGAAAAAAATGCTTTTCCATTAACTATCTTCCTAGAAATCCATTCTAGAAATCTCGTTGATTCTGTAAAAGCAATACAGAAATTTCTAGTTAATGGTTTATAATATGAAAAATTTAGCTAAACTGAATCATTTTGCAAAAAATATTTGTTTTCTAACAAGTTTTTTCTTCATCCTTTCCCCCCAAGAGTAACTAAATATCTTGAGAACTTCTCTTTAAGCTGTTAAGAATCCTCTAATTCCTAACACATGATGTAACTCCAGGAAAAAAAAAATTAGTAAGAAAGTGAATTAAGTGCTTAGTAAGAAATTCAATCATATGCAGTTCTCAGCTATAGTAGAGATAAAATATTTACATTTCTTACTCTTTTTTTCAAAGAATAGTTAGAGATGTTTATGTATGCATACAATTTAAAATTTTATTCTTCACTCCATTGCCCTAAGGTCAAGTGAATATGTTTTTACTTTTATATGGTTTTTATCTTCTCCTGCAGATCCTGAAGGAGCTTTCAAGCATGCATCTACTCTAAGCTCCCTGCCATCCAACTGGGAAGATATGAGCCAGACAGTCAATGGCCCTAAAGAGAGGAGGCTTGCTCAGCCTGGTGTGCATCAGTTGGAGTGATAGTGTGGCCCACAAACAATGAGGGGAATTACTCCTGAGGGAAAAATAAGAAAAAGAAGCCTAAGTAGATGTTTATAGCAAAAAAATAATTATTTTATGGTAAGTGTTCTAAAGTCTCAGCTAGTAGGCATGTAGCTTTCGTTAGACTGAGTGGTGATATTTCTGATTTTCTGGTCATTTCAACTGAAACTGGTCTTGCATTTGTCTTTGTGTTATAATTGAGGTAAAACTTTTCTTAGCAAATTAGAGGTACAATTAAAATTATAGGAGAAATTTTTAAATAACTTGAAAGAATACATTTTCTTAAACCCTCCCTTCAGTATCACACATCTATTTATAAGCAACTTACTGATCACAACTAATTCTTAGCCATTTATACAGACATGTCTTCTAAGGACTTCAACAAAGCCTTCTTAAAATTATAATAAGTGTATTAGAATTTTGGAGTGATACAAATTTTAAAAGAGTATGTAATTCTAGTCGTTTTCTCCTAAGTTAGGCTAAGTTACCTAAGTTTCACTGTAAAAGCTACACAACAGAATCACATATAAATTCTTTCATTTTCCACTCCCTCAACCTATTCTTATTGATACCTTCTTTGCTAGCATAGATGTCTTCAAGATGACTATTTTCATTACCCTAACTAATATTTAGTTCATACTATCAGGGTTTCTTTTCTTGCAATACTATGAAAGCTTCTTGGCCTTTTAATAAATATAATGCAATTTAACATGCATTTATTTTTCATGAAATTTTTCAAATTTTTTGTTGTAATTTTAATGTTTTTATAACCAATACCATAGTTATGAAATATTTCAATTTAAAGAAAAACTTGAAATTCTATATTCTTAAAAAATATTTGACATTTGACTTAAATACCTAAATTGTCATAACAAGAAAACAGAACTGAAAATTATGAAGGATGCTAGCAAAACTTATTTGGTGTTAAGACTAGAGCTATAGTGGTGTCATTATGAGAATGACTGACCTCAAACAATAAGCACTTTGAAAACCATATTCTAAACTAGCTTAATCCTCCATGTAGCACAGGTCACTTCAAAATTAGCATGTGATCTGCCCCATAAGTGTTGGCCTCACAAACAGAAAAGCCAGTGGTGTGCTTGTTTCATTTACTCTTCACCATAAGTACAATGAAAATGAAAATGCATTCATCAATGTGCAAGTATTTCTAAATATTATATACACATGAAATTACAAATTGCATGTGCTATTCAAAGATTTAGATCTTCACTCTTGTTTGTGCGTGCTTTCAATCTTAATTATTCCCTGTGTCACAACAGACTACATGTCCAAATGTGTAAGCTGTTTTTTCTTTTAAATGTATAAACATAAAACCTACCTGATACTTAATAAACACATCATCAACAATTTCCAGACATATTTTAGGAATTATGAGAACTCTCTCAGACTATTTAGAAAAACAGTTCAATAAATTCTTCTTTTACATCAGGAATAGGAGAATTTTTAATTTATACTCTTTTTCTGGGAAAAGTAGAGCTAGACATTTATTGGGAGACTTAATAAATGTAGTCTCTACAGAACTAAATTCCAGAATTTTATAATAAAGTAATATCAATAAGAGTATTATGTTCTCCTTTTTAACTTACAGAAAATAAACCTAGTAAATATTCATAATTTTGAGAATCATATTATTATGTTAGTATAGAAAACTTACTACATTAATCTAAGTATTGATCCATATGTTTATGTTATGTTATTAAATAAAATAACATTGATATTTTTATTTTTTCTTTTTAAACAATCAACATAGTCATATAAAAATGAAATCTCCTTCACTGCCTACAGAGGCCATATAAAGAACTACATCTGCTGATGAGGCTAGAAAAATATCAAATACTGTTTTTCAACCCTGATGAGGAATAAACAGGATACTGGAGTGCCCAAATAGCAAAACTGATCTAACTTTAATCTTTTCCATTGAAAAAAAATAGTTCATTTTCTCTTTTTCTTGCTTTTATTAACTTTGACTAATTTACTGATTATTAAATTTGTGAAGAGAGTGGCTATAGAGATTCATCTTTTTATTCCCACTCTAAAAAACAATACCATTTACGCATAGATGTTTAATAAATATTTGTCAAATTTGTAATCCTCATAAAAATCAGCTTAAACAAAAAATTAGTAGAAAGTACATAAACAGGCAAGATGTATATCAGTATAGTCTCATTCACGTACTAAGATGGCATTGTTAAAATCTATGAACAAAATCCAAAATTAATACCTTTGTTGGGCTTTTTAAGCTCACAATGACCTTCTCAAACTGCACAGTATTGAGAATGCTCTTTTTTCACTATACAGTTCTCTCATTTCTTGTGGTGTTTTTTCATCCCATATTTAGTTGAAACCAGTATGTCACTACTAAAATCAAAAGGTAAAGCATTGACCTTTACATGGTTAGAGAGTTAAATAATATTCTTCTATAAGTATCTATTAGACAAGATTTACTTCATGCCATTTTTAATCAACTGTACAGACAGTATGTACATAAAATAAATTCCTCTATTCAAGCTAACAAAAATATCTCATCAACATTTTGTTTATTCATGGAAAGAAACTGAGCATGTCCTCTGCAGTTTTACTACAGGTCATCTGAAGGGCAGCCCCTGGATTCCTCTGATCCATGCAGACTTCCCAAGGGCCAAAGAACAAGGCCCGTTTGATCCAGCACCTGCTGTGAGCCCATCACTTGGATACTTTTGCTGCAAATTTTTACCAGACTGAACAGAGTAATATGTAAAAGGGGAAAAAAGCTCAAAGAGCAATAGGAAAATCACAGGAAATCAACAAAAAATATTATTAAGAACACTGATCAATCATCTCAGCATTATTTTGCCCAATATGATTGCACTTGCAATAGGCCAGCAGTTGGCTTCAGGACTGATAAGTGTTGTTTACATGTTTTATAGCTTGGAAGATCTTCGCTTGCTTCTTACATATATTCCAGCTACATAGCAAGAAATAACCATATTTACTAATCTTTCACTTCTAAACAGAGAATGTTGTAAGCAACTGAAACTTGCACTTAGTAGAATAGTATCAGAGATTGAAAAGCAATTATCAGAAAATTTTTTCTGTCAGTACAGTAAGCAGTATGGTATTCCATAAGAGAGAGAAAAGATCTGTATTTCTAAATATAGTTAAGAAATGGCTTTAGAGGTAGAGTTTATGAGTCAAACCTCATAGAAGATATATATCAAAAGTGAAACAAAGTCTAAGTAGGTTGTTCTGTAATTTTGTACAAATTGGTAGAAATCTGTACGAAATTACATTCTACCAACTTTTATAAATGATGTCCAACTTTAAGTAACTGCAAGTATAAAGATGATAAACAGCAAAATCCTTGAGTAAATATTAGTTTATCTGTCTTAAGATGCAAGCTACCTAACTCAGATACCACAAAACTGATATGCACATACTGGAAAACTAGAAGCACCATCTGAAACAGAAGAGTAGAAAACACCATAGGTAACTTCAAATACATTAACTACTCTTTTAGTCTTCTCAGCTACATTCATCAAATTAGGTTTGCCAGTATTTATCTTTTGAATCATCAGAAAATAGCTCAGTAAAGGAAACATTTCTGTCTCTAAGAACTCACAGTCTGTGAAAGACTTAAGGCAGGTAAACAACGAGCAGTACAAGGAAGAATACTTGTGAGCACATTACTGCTGAACAGGGCAGCTTCTGGAAGAGACAGCATTTGAGCCGGACCTTAAAGGGTGAGCAGGATTTCACGAGGCAGGAATAGACAGTTGCTTATTTTATAAAGAGCAGTTATACTTCAACCTCATCTTTACTTCTTTGCATTCCTCAACACTGAATGCAATGCCTTCACAAAATAGGCATTAATGTATATATTTCTTACTAATGCTTTTTTTTTTTTTTTTTTTTTGTAAAAGTGTCGCTCTATTGCTCAGGCTGGAGTGCAGTGGCACAATCTCGGCTCACTGCAACCTCTGCCTCCTGGGTTCAAACAATTCTTGTGCCTCAGCCTCCCATGTAGATGGAATTACAGGCACACGCCACCATGCCTGGCTAATTTTTGTATTTTTAGTTGAGACAGGGTTTCACCATGTTGGCCAGGGTGGTCTCGAACTCCTGACGGATCCGCCCACCTCAGTCTCCCAAAGTGCTGGGATCACAGGTGTGAGCCACCGCACCTGGCTGAAGCTATTTTTATATTGAAGGGTTAATTTAATAATGTCTTGGCCTGGCATTCTTGACTATGCACAACCTCATTCCAATCTTTATTTCAATCATATTATTCAATATTTTTGAAGAAGATAGAATAAAAGCTTTACTACTATTGCCATAATTTCAGTGGGCACATCTATGACATATACCACCCAGAATTATCTTTATCACATCTTTGTTAATTAAACTTTTATGCATCCTTGAAGATTCAGTTTAATTTCACATCCTCATGAAAGCCAAGGCAGCAACCATCACTTCCTCATTTATACTCCTTACACATTTTTGTCTTTATAGTTGTTCATTTCTTGGATCTCTTGAAAATGAGGAACTAGATCTTTAATATATGGTTTCCTCCAAGGTGCCTCAATCTTACACACAGTCATCACATAATAAATATTTTGATGTAATTTGTTCTAAAGCCCATTTAATTTGTTTTTAACATTTAAATTCCAAAGATGTCATCTATCTTTAAGTAAAATAAGAATCAGAAAAAAATTAATTCACAATATTTTTATTAGCCAAAACTAATATCTCACAAACATTTTGGGAGAGGGTTCAACTTTTATTTTAGAATCAGGGGGGTTCATGTGCAGGTTGTTACAAAGAGGCATATTGTGTGATGCTGAGGTTTGGAGTAGGAATGAATTCATCACCCAGGTAGTGGTGATAAATTCCCCACTACCCTTCCCCACTTCCTACCACTCCTCTCTTAAATTTTTCAGTGTCTGTTGTTCCTGTTTTATGTCCATGTGTAATGGACATAAATGTGTAAATGTTTAGTTCCCACTAATAAGAATATATCACAAATATTGTAACTTCTATCTTCTCTGTCACTCTCAAAATTCATCCATGTAGAACAGAAATCTCTTACGAAAATTGTATGATAAAATATCAATATCTTGCTTGGCTCTTATGTGAAACTACATCTTCAAATAAAAAACAAAACATAGTCCCTGTGATTCTTTACTTTGGGGGAAAATAAAAATTATCCCTGGGCAGCAAAACAAAATCCAGTATCTATAGTAGAAGTAGCATTACTCTGTAACCAGCTGTCACTCAACCCAGTCAAAAAGACTGACTACCACTTAGTCCCATATCATTTTATCACCAACATCTAATTAAAACAGCTTTTCTTGCCATAGATTTCAGATATAATTTTATGTTTCCTTTAAGGTCCAAAGGCTTTGTGCATGAGAAAGAACATTCTATATCTAATTCACAAAATTTTTCTGTATATGTAAATTCTACTAATAAAGACTAATAACACTAAAGTGTATAAATCACATCAATAACTCAGCATGTCAACTTCTTTTAAAGGCTTCAAGCTATTTTAAAATAGAAAAAAATAGACAAATTATCACAATTATCCTAAAACTTACTGATACACTTGGGTTTAACCTACCATTAAAATATTGGCATTGTAATTCATTTTTTGGCAACTTTATACTTATATTTAGGCTGCACAACAATCAAAAAACACCCAAAAGGAAAAATATAACATTACAGCTTATATACCTTATGAACTAAGTGATTCTTGGTTGGGACATGGAGATTGAGTAAGGCTTTCAAGGTGATTCAGCCCTACACCAATATTCTCCAAGCCAGACATTTATTTTTTATAAGTCCAAGTTCATTTGCTAGGCCAATAGTATGTTTACAGTTTTCTTTAAAGAAGTTTCAGATTTTAAATATCTTGATTGATGTCTTTTCCAAAAATGATGTGTCCTTTGATATTGACCCAGTATCACTTTGCTAGTAGCATGTTTATTTAATTTATAAGTGTAAAAATTAGTAAAAATTTAGTTTTAAGCTTTT
>CAUYLG010028297.1:0-33339 GCA_963573385.1 Cacajao melanocephalus | reverse complement strand
GAACACTTTTACACTGTTGGTGGGAGTGTAAATTAGTTCAACCATTGTGGAAGACAGTGTGGCGATTCCTCAAGGACCTAGAAATAGAAATTCCATTTGACCCAGCAATCCCATTACTGAGTATATATTCAAAGGATTATAAATTGTTCTTTTATAGAGATACATGCACACCTATGTTCATTGCAGCACTGTTTACAATAGCAAAGACCTGGAACCATCCCAAATGCCCATCAATGATAGACTGGACAAGGAAAATGTGGCACATATACACCATGGGATACTATGCAGCCATAAAAAAATGATGAGTTCGTGTCCTTTGTAGGGACATGGATGAATCTGGAAACCATCATTCTCAGCAAACTGACACAAAAACGGAAAATCAGACACCACATGTTCTCACTCATAGGCAGGTGTTGAACAATGAGAACACATGGACACAGGGAGGGAAGCATCACACACCAGGGTCTGTTGCTGGGGAACAGGGGAGGGACAGCAGGGGTAGGGAGGTTGGGGAGGGATAACATGGGGAGAAATGCCAGATATAGGTGACAGGGAGATGGAGGCAGCAAACCACATTGCCGTGTATGTACCTATGCAACAATCCTGCATGTTCTGCACATGTACCCCAGAACCTAAAGTGCAATTATATATATATATATATATATATATATATATATATATATTAGCACACACACCTATATATAAAATAAAAAAAGAAATGTATATAATTATCAAATTAGAAAAAGAAGTACAACATTGCTACCACCCACTCTCACTCTCCCCAAAGATAATCACTATCCTGGCTTTTACACCAATTATCTTAATGGCTTCACCATGCAAGTTTGCAACCACTAAACACTGTAGCTTAGGTTTATTTGTTTTCTAGCTTTATGTAAATGAAGTAATATAGTATACATATAGTATACAATTTTTTGGTCTGACTTCTTTTGATCAAGTTCATAAGATTTTTTTAACAATTCTGTGGCTTTTTTTTTTAAACTCTCAAAAATAGTGTCTTTTGAGGAAAGAATTTCTAATTTTAACATAGTTAAATGGTTTATCAACATTTTCCTTTACCAGTAATTTAACAACAGTTTCCTTTTCAGTGCTTTTTGTATTCTTATTAAAAAATTGTTCCCTTTTCTGAAGTCATAAAGATAGGCACCTAAATTATATTCTAAAACATTGTTTTACCTTTCATATTTATAACAACAATCCACTATAATTGTTTTTTGTGTATAATATGGGCTAGAGGTCAAGGTTTTGTTTTGTTTTGTTTGTTTGTTTGCCACATTGTATGCAGTTTTCCTAGCACTACCAATTGAAAAGATCCTCTTTCCTCATTACTTTAAAGTGCTACCTTTATGACAAATCAAGTGTTTTTCTATGCATAGGTATGTTTCTGAGCTTTTTCTCTTCCATTAGTCTATATGTCCATCCTTACATCTGTTCCCACCCATTTAGTTTATATCATCTTATAAGAAGTCGTTTTAAGATTCTGTTGGTTAATCCTGGCCTTTTGAATTTTCATATACATTTCAGAATAAGCTTGTCAAGTTTTACAATAAAACATTTGAGATTTTTATTGATATTATGTAGGATTTGGAGATCAATTTGGGAATAATTAATATCTTTAAGATATATATCTTCCTCTCCATTGATGAGGAGCAGGAAAATGTGGGTTTCATTAATTTTCATTAGTAATGTTTTATAGTTTTCTACTTTTACCTTCCTCCTAAATAATCCAAGTGCCTTGAAGTACTTTTACATCTTTATCCTCTCCTATCTTATGCACTTTTATTGTCATGTATTTGTATTGTTTATTTTAAATCACACAATAAAATGTTTAAACAGCTTATATTTATTTGGATTTGTTCATGTCTTACTTGTTTTCTTAGATCTCATTTTATGTATCTCATCTTCATGCAAGGATATCCTGTCAGAAAAAGACTCTTGTATATTTATTTTACTGAGGGTCTGGTGAGAAAAAATTTTCTCAGTTTTTATTCACATAAAACTGTCTTTCATTCTGAAGACAATTTTTACTCAGTATAAAATTACAGGTTTTTTTCTTAGCACTTGGCAGATATTTGTATGTTAGCTTCCTGTGTTTTCTCTTGATAAATCAATTCACAGTATAATTGTCATTCTGAACATAATCTGCCCTATATTTTCTGGGTTGTCTAAGTTGTTTTCTTTCCTCAGTTTTTTATGATGGCTCAGTATATCTCTTTTAATGTTTTCTTCTTGAGGTTTTTCTATGTAAATTGATGTGTTTCATAAGTTTGAGGATATTCTTAGCTAGATATTATCAATTTGTTGCCTTCTACACCCTTTTTATGTTTCCTGTATTTTTGAAGATATAGTTAAATGTATATGAGACTTTTGGACTGAATCTTCTGTCTCTTACCCTGTCTTCTGTATTTTATGTCTTTTTGTCTCCCAATTGCTTCATAATAAATATTTCCTTCTGACTTGCCTTTTATTTCACTAATTCTCTCTTCATTGAAGTCTAATCTATGAACTTTTTCCACTGAGTTATTAATTTCAGTAGCTTTTCATTCTAAAATTTGTATTTGATTTTTAATTATCTCAGTCATATATTAGTTCCTTTAAATAGCAAGAATAGTTGTTTTAAAGTCTAACTCCAGTATCTGAAGACTGTGGATTGCCTTCTGTTTTCCCTTTTGTTTTTCTCTCCCTGATGATTCTTTTCCATGGCGTCTTATTTGCTTGTATGTCTTCTTATCTTTGGTTGTGTGTCAGCCATTATTTCTAAGAATTTTAGCCTGTGACATAGGGTAATGTTATTTTCCTCTAAAGATGATTTTTATTTTTATCTGCCACATGCATTGGAGCTTTAGGAATCTGAAATTAATTTACTTTTACAAGTGGTTATTTTTCTGGGCTATCCAGATATCTCCTAACTCAGATCAGTTTATATGAGAAATGTATTATTTCCAATTTATTCTTCCTATTAGCATATAACCATGCAGGGCTTCAATGCAAATTGCAGGGAGTTTATGATAACCTTTTCCTTGAACAAGCCCAGGACGTTTATCCCTTTGTATAGGCTTTCCGAAGTACTGCTCAGCCACATAGCTTTCTCTTCCAGAAGGGCAGACTCTTAACACTACATCTTTGAGTAATGTCTTCTCCTAGGTCTTGGCCCAGTAATTCTTTCCTTTACTATCATTCTAATATCCTATTTCGTTTTTCTTTTTTCCCCAGATTTAATGATTATCATCATCAAAACATTTGGTCCATATCACCCTATCAACACTGTCAGAAGTAAAGGCCCTATTCCTGACTTCTCATAGCAAGTACCAATATTATTGGAAGGAGTTCAGTCAGATGACTATTTTTACATTCTCTGATATCCAGGTTAAAAAACTATTTGGTTCTTCCCAAAAAGAGAAATTTGGGGACCATTATAAAGCTTTGGGATATAGGCTTCCAGATTCAGTAAATGCAATTAGTGAATTTTTTTCTGTATTAGTGAAATTACTTTTATTATAAAAGAAACACAATTAAAACTGATACTTTTTGCCAAGCATGGTGGCAAAAATACACTTGTTTTTAAGTGGAAAGATTCTATGAGTTCTCTTAATCCAGAGGGATACTAGCTTCGGGTGGGCTTCTTCCAAAGGCTCTAAAGATGCCATCAGGGCTCATTTCAGTCCCTCTGTTATTGAGTCTTCTTCCATGCTGATTTCATTCTCAAGTTATCTGTTATAGCCCTTGGAAGCCACATATTTCTAGCCTCTCCAGTTTGAGGCCACCACAAGATGTCCAAGAATCCTAGAAACTCTTGTTATATTTCACTGGCTCTGCTGGATTATTAGTTCATGGAGAATTCATGGTTCAACGAATTCCCCAGTGCAACCTGGGCAATGAGATGCTGTGATGCAGCACATTTAAGTTAAAGGTTCCAACCTTGCAAAGGGGGTGTGGTTTCCAACCAGAAGTGCAAGATTTTAAGGTGGCAGAGGACATGCTCTGTTGAGAAAAACCAGAAAGCTGTTTTTGGTAGAAAGGGAATGAATTCTGGATAAAAGAAAACAAATGTCCCCTATAACAGCCAAATGGAAATGAATACTGTTGTTTCCCTTTGTGGCTTCTGTGTCTCCCAGTTCCTTTGAAAGCATTTGATTGTTTAATTTATTATGCCGTCCTAAGTGCACAAAGGTCTCCCTTTGCTTCTCAGATGTGTTTGAGGTTAATCTCTTTTGCCTGTTAGTTTTGAAAGATCCTCAAGCCTGTTGTGCATTTGGGAAGTGGAAAAGTGCAGAGATCTGCCACAAGTTGATTTTTAGAGGAGTATCTTCATCTAAACACAATATGCCACCTTGATGAGTGTCCAATGGGATTAAAAGGTTAGAATGGAAAGCAAATTTAGGCGGGCACTTTAGGATCATGCCTCAGAAATAAAACCTGGTGTTATCTGTCCTGAAACTCAATGAAAATGAATTGATGAGCAGACAATAGCTAGTGTGCCCAGGTGATTGATCTGTGCAGCCCGGAACATCCCCAAGCTGTTTGGCAGCAAGCCGTTTTTCTTCTGTCCTTTCCTTATTAATTCAGGCTATGATAAATGTCCATGCTGACAGCCCACTACAATGAAAATAAAATCCTTGTCAGGGAGTCTTCCATCTTCCTAGAAGCTAAGAAAAACTTGTCCATAACCCTCTTGCAGTGGAATTTTCTCATGCAATCATAGTGGTGATGTGTGAGTGTGACAGTGTATGCGTATATCCTGCTGAATGCTGTGAGGTCACTTCAAGGCATAAAGCACAAAAGTTAATTAAAACTAGACCTCTTGCAAACAGAAGCCACCCAGCTACACTTTGTGTGTGTTATAAGCAACGTTAAGAAAATGTGGAACACTCAGAAACACTTTGAGTTTAAACAATATAGGGGAGAAGAAAAAAATTAATGCATACTTTTCCCATGAGGTCTCATAAAAGAAAGTAACAATTGCAAAATGGTGAAAGAAGAGATGTAAACACTCATTATCCATTGTTGTGAAGATTTCACACTAATCACTTCACCCTTCCCCAGCCTCTTACACATCTCTCTCTCCTGATCTGTATTATGTTCCTGAAACACACTGCAGGCAGAAAACTGACAGGCATTTAGTGAGATCTCTTCTTTATCAACAAAAGTTTACATGTTCCAACATTGCTCACAACAGGATGATCCATGAAGAGAGCTAATATCAGTAGAGTTAGAGGAGTCTCTGGATACTGTCGGTTGAGGGGTCTGAGACAAGCAGGGTGGCAGGTGCTGTTTGTACATGATTATCTCACAGATATAGTCACACATGTGTCCATGGGTAAGCATAGTTTTTATTGGCAGGATTGTTTATAATCAAAAAAGCTGGGAAGCAGCCTATATGGCTGGCAGTAGGTAAAATAAGATCGTTCTGTTTCATCCAATAAACATTAGAAAGAACAAGGAATTTCCAAATGTGTCACCAGCATCGATTTTCAAAAAAGTCACAAAAGAATATATGTGCTTTGATTTATAACCTGTTAAAACAGGGGAGATGATGAATAGGTAGGTAGGTTGATAGATGATAGATAGATAGATAGACGCATATATACGCATTTATCTGCTTGTATATATCAGAAAATTTCAGGAGGGTTAGGCAAGAAATGTAAAACTGGTTGTCTCTAGGGAAAGACAGTGGTAGTCTTAGAATAATTCGAAAATTACTTGTAGGTATTTTGTACAGTTTGAATTTTGTTTTTACCACTGCACATATTACATTTTCATTAGAATCTAATATAATTCTCTTTAATGTTCTGATTCCCAACCCAGTGTTGCAGTTTGCTCATCTGCCTTTTAAAGGGGAATACAAACAGGGCGTGGTTATAAGCTAAGATCTGTTGAGACAGTCATTCCAGGTACTCTTTGCCATGCTGACAACTTTCGGGGTGATGTTAGGCAGAAGGCTTACATCTCTCATCAGTGATACATAGAACATGTGGCATGGCATAGCCCACAAGTTCTCAAGCAGAATCACCTGGAGGTATCAAACAGATTCTTGGGTGCTACCTCCAGAATCCACAAGTAGATCTGGTGTGAGGCCTATGAATCTGATTGGCATTTGAACGGTCTCCCAAGTTGTACTAATGCTGCTGGTCTACAAACCACATGTTGAGATGCACGGGCCTGTCACCTACCCGTAATTTGGATATTTCAGAAATGTGTCCCTTAAAAAATTATTTTTACTTAAAGACACACCACTAGTATTTGAAATATTACTGGGCTGGATGAGGCAGGAAGGAAGGGCTGGAAATTCATTTTGGAGGACTGCTAATATGACTGGCCATGGATTTCCAGGATGAGCAATTGGGTAGGTATTGATAACATTTTAAAAAATGTTTAAAATAAATGAGGCAAGGGAGTAGGGAGACTAGGCATAGGTTGCAAATCAAGAGTTCAATCCGAGATATATTTTGTGATGGCAGAGATCTAATCTTAGTATTTGAAGCTGAATATCTGAAGCTCAGAAAAGAGGTCTGGGATTATAGTTATAAATGTGGGAGTTGCCATAATGTGACATATTTAAAGCCATAGAAAAGGACTGAATTACAGTAAGAAGTATGAAGAGAAAAATCTGAGCTGAACCCTGAGATCCTCTAACATTTAGTGGTCTTGGAGAGGAGAAATAGCACTAAGAAGAATGAAAAGTAGCAGCCAGTGGGCCAGGAGGGAAACTGGAAGATTACCAGATTACAGCAGCCAAAAAAGGAGGTGTGTGGAAATAAGCAGTGTTGGGCTGATTCAGCTGCTGCTGAGGGACTAAGATGGAGAGTGGGAATCATCCACTAGACAGGAAGGTCCTGATGCCCTTGTCCAGGATAATTCTTTTGAAATTAGGGAAGAGCCCAGATTGGAATTGGTTAAGAAAAGGATGGAAATGAGGAAGTAGAGAACATGTGTACAGAGAACTTTTTTATAAGTTTGATTATGAAAGGGTGGTGGGATAGTAGCTGGAGGAAGACATGGATTCAAGGAAGCTGTTTACTGATAAATGAATTCAGCAAAGTTTCAGGACACAAAATTAATGTACACAGGTCAGTAGCTCTGCTATACAATAACAGCAACCAAGCTGAGAATCAAATAAAGAACTCAACCCCTTTTACAGTAGCTGCAAGGAAATAAAATACTTATACCTAACCAATGAAGTAAAAGACCTCTACAAGGAAAACTACAAAACACTGCTGAAAAAACTCATAGATGACACTAGCAAATAGAAACACATTCCTTGCTCATAGATAGGTAGAATCTATATTGTGAAAATGACCATACTTGCCAAAGCAATCTACAAATTCAATGCAATGCCCATCAAAATACCACCATCATTTTTCATGGAACTACAAAAAACAACTCTAAAATTCATATAGGACCAAAAAAGAGCCTGCATAGCCAAAGCAAGACTAAGTAGAAAGAACAAATCTGGAGGTGTCACATCACCTGACTTCAAACAATACTATAAGGCTATAGTCACCTAAAAGCATGGTACTGATATAAAAATGGGCACATAGACCAATAAAGCAGTATAAAGAGCCAAGAAACAAAGACAAATACTTACAGCCAACTGATCTTCAACAAAGCAAACAAAAACATAAAGTGGGGAAAGGACACCCTTTTCAACAAATGGTGCTGGATAATTGACAAGCCACATGTAAAAGAATGAAACTGAATCCTCATCTCTCATCTTATACAAAAATCAACTCAAAATGGATCAAAGACTTAAATTGAAGACCTGAAAACATAGAAATCCTAGAAGATAACAACAGAAAAACCTTAATAGACATTGGCTTGGGCAAAGACTTCATGAACAAGAACCCAAAAGCAAATACAACAAAAACAAAGATAAATAGATGGGACTTTATTAAACTAAAAAGCTTCTGCACAGCAAAGGAAACAATCAGCAGAATAAACAGACAAACCACAGAATAAAAGAAAATCTTCTCAATCTATACATCCAACAAAGGACTAATATCCAGAATCTACAAGGAACTCAAACAAATCAGCAAGAAAACAACAAACAGTCTCATCAAAAAGTGGGCAAAGGACATGAATCGGTAATTCTCAAAAGAAGATATACAAATGGCCAATAAACATGAAAAAATGCTTAACATCACTAAAGATCAGGAAAATGTAAACCAAAATCACAATGTGATACCACCTTACTCCTACAAGAATGGCCGTAATCAAAAAAATTTTTAAAAATGATGTTGGCATACATGTGGTGAAAAGGGAAGAGTTTTACACTGTTGGCAGGAATGTAAACTAGTGCAACCAATGAGAAAAACTGTGGATTTTCCGTATAGAATTAAAAGTTGAACTATTATTTGATACGGCAGTCCCACTACTGGGTTTACCCAGAGAAAAAGAAATCATTATATGAAAAACATACTTGCATGCAGTTTATAGCAGCACAATTCACACTTGCAAAAATATGGAACCAGCCCAAATGGTCATCAACAAATGAATGGATAATGAATTTTATAGATAGATAGATAGATAGATAGATATAGACACACATACACACACACACACACACACACACACACACACACACACCCCATAGAATACTATTCAACCATAAAAAAGAAGGAAATAGTCATTTAACATTTTTTTGTCTTATTTTGATCATCTGCAAAATGAGAACATTGGCATAGATAATTGCTGAGTTTGCTTCCAAGTCTCCTTTCTCTGAGTCTGTGATGTGAAAGTTAACCAAGTTTAAAACAGGACCACATATTTACTCACATTACCAATAGGATGCATGGAGAAAAAATATATATAGACACACACACATACACGTATGTATATATACATATACACACATCTATATGCATACATACATATTTGAGACAGGGTCTCACTCTATTGTCCAGGCTGGATGCAGTGGCACAATCATGACACACTGCAATCTCAAACTCCTGGGCTCAAAATTTATATACCCTTTCATCAAACAATCCTATTTATAATAATTTGTTTTGCAGATACAGTTACCAAGTTTATAAAGGTTCATATGTTAGACTGGCATAAATATGTGAACAACCTAATTGATCCAACTGATGAGGGATGAGTTAAATACATGAATATAATAGAATACTAGGTAACTGTTTAAAAGAATAAGACCTACATATGAGAAGATACCTAAGTTATATTATTAATAAATCAAGTTGCAGAAAAGTAATAAAATAAAGACATAAGATATCAGAGCCTGTTTGGGAATGATCCAATACAATGGGAAGTGTTGATGGATGAGTAGACCTGAGGTTTAGATCCTCCCACCTTGCCTTTCCGAGTAGCTAGGACTATAGGCATGCTCTATCATGCCTAGCTATGTTTTTCTATTATTTCTAAAGACAGAGTTTCACTATGTTGACCAGGCTAATCTTGAACTCCTGGCTTCAATTGATCATCCCGCCTCGGTGTCCCAAAGGGCTGTGATTATAGGCACTAGCTGCTACACCTGTGGAGAAAATATTCTTTAGTTTTGTCTTTAATTTGTCTTCCTCAAGAGCTTCCCCTTAAACTTTTGGTTCAATCTATGACCTAGTGCAACCATAATCATAGAAAGAATTCTTCAGGTCATATACAACCTCTGAGTCTTCCCTTTCTCCCTTGTTTCCCCCTTAAATGGTATCTGGAGAAGTCAGGTGGAGGTTTTACTTGGCCTAGAGGATTTATGAATAAGGGATTCTCTGCCCTGACTGGTCTCTGTGGCCATGTCCCTAGGCTACCTGGACAGTGTTCACCTGATTGCTATTTGTAGCAGCTAGGAGAGATCCTCTCCCTCAGCTTGGTCAGAGCCCAGTTGCCCTCTGCGACTGAGCCAGCAGTGCTGTGGTTCTTTCTGGCACTGTGAAATACCTCCTCCCTTCCCACCACCATGATCTGGGTGAGACTCCAATTTAGTGCAGACCTGGGCAGCCACTCTGCAAATGACACGACAGGATTGCCCTGATCCCATTATAGAGATTGCCTGACAAGTGCCTCAGTCAGACTCTTGTCTACTTCTGGGATCCCTTGGCCGGAACCAAATACAGCCTGGGAGAGCTGAACATTATACCTCCCACTCCTAACCAAAGTGCCAGCTCTGATGTGGCCTCTCCAGGCTGAAATGATTCCTCAATCATCTGTTTCCTGTGTACTTAAACTTTTCTTATGCAGCCAACAAATGAAATACATAATTACAGTGAATTTTATCTTAAATGTTCCAGTGCTGCATAAAAATGTAGTAAGATTTCAACTTGAAATCTTAACTCTGTATCAATTACTCAGTTATACATTGCATAGTGAAAAGATGAGGTTAACTTGAGACAAATTCTTTTAAATATTACAATTATAATTTTACACAATATAAATTGTATTTATTACAATTTTATAAAATACCAAATGTACAGGCTTCCTAATTCAAAATGATTATTACTTGGTTCTTATTAACATTTCTACACTTAACTAGAAATATTTCCAGGGTTGAAATAAATTTTCCCTCTAAGGAAACTCATGTTATCCCATGACCTTGGGGAGTTACTGAAAGTTGCCTAGTGCTGAGAGATTCCAACTCAGCCAGCTGACTGAGTTCTGTAGACAACCCTTCTGGGAGGCACTAAACACTATATTATATGTATCAATCATTCCATAAATCAAAAGGGTGTGTGGGCAGATAGCCTACATGCCTGGATTCAGTTTATACTCTACCTGACGCTTCTTTAACAAAGAAGTTTGGACTTCACCCAAGCTGATAACCCCACTCACGGGCTTTAGCATTTCTCTAGTATTTCTTGGGTTGCTATTTCCATCTAACTCAATAGATGATGCACAAGACAGAATAATACATTTTCTCACAATCTTAGGACCATGCAGTTCTCTTGGACATCAAAATATACCTAGCTGATTTGGGCTATCTTGCATGGCTCTGCTGACCATTCGGTCACAATTTTGAAGCGCTCTAGGCAGGTACCCTCTTCCCCAAGACACAACTTCTCCTTGTAGTTCCTCCAAATGCTGTTATACTTTCTACCTCTATATCCTCCTCTCACTGTTCTTTACCAAGTAAGTCGCTCTCACTCTTTCTGATCCATAGTTAACAGACAGGTCTCATGAGAATCACTCAGGAAACTTTTAAAATATAGATTCTGATCTGGTTAGGTCTGGACTCAGACACAATTTGTTTTTAAAGATCCATAGCTGTGCTTTGGGAATCAATGATCTATATAGGCCCAATTAATCCCCACCTTCCATCTGTACAGAGCAACAGAAAATGGCCCTAGTCTAGGAATGAAAAGATCTGATTTCTAGTACTAAATCTCCCAAGTGATCTGCTGTGTAACCTCAGATTTTCAGGCATATATTTTTATAGGAATTCTTATTAGCATTTATTGAGCATTTACTATGTGTCAGGCCTTGTATTATGAGTTTATATACATTGTCACATGTAGTCATTGCAACAATACTGTCAGCACTTTACCTTTTAATTCTGTTTTACAGTTGAGGAAACTGGAACTTAGATTACATAAACTCACCTAAAGTTAATTCCATAGCTGGTTGGAAATGGTCTTGTATAAATTCAAAACCAAGTCTGCTGATTTTGCAGGGCTTGGCCTGGACCAGTTATCAACTACTTCCCATGAGTCTATAAAATATAATCTACCGGGCAGTTTAGGAGAAATACATGTTGAACATCAGGACCCATTACAACTGAGCCACATTTTTAGAAATATAATAATGCTGTTCAGGATTTGGAATTGCTATGGAAACTACAGATAGAAGACTAGTTTTTGTGCTTTAAGGTTAATCAGGTCATCTTTGATATTTGGCTCTACAAGGCTCCAAGGGTAACAGAAATCGTCATTTTAGGTTTTTGAGCTCAGGAATGTATAGGAAGCCCAACAAGAAATCACACTAACAAGCAAACAGAACTGCTGCCCCCCCAGCTCTGCCCTAGAGCATCACAGTACATTGTACATCACTTTGTGTAATTGAGGACATGTAAGATGCAGAGAGAGAGCCGAGGATAACAAGAGATTGTTTTAGTAAAATGCCCTGACAGTTTTCCAGCTGAGCTGCAGTGACTTTCTTTCTTTTCTCCTCATTAGGGCAGGCTATAAACTGACAGGTGTGGGATGGCTTAATTCCTGCCTGCACCCAATTGAATTTTAATCACATTTCTCTGTTTACTTGCTGTTCATTTTGCAGTGAAATAAGGTGTCCCTGTTCACACTTTAGCACTTGAAAGGGGAGAAATTATTTGGCAGGACAGAGATGTGCTTTCGTTTGCAGAAAATAGTAGCAGGCTCTAGAATGGTTCAGCCTCATTTATAGACAGAGGTGAGAGATTCCACATGGTTTCTACTGTGGCTTTGGGAACTGTGCTTACAGAGATAGAACAGGACCATATATTCTACTGCAGCTTGGTAGTTATGGTAGCAGCCCATCAGCACCTGTTGTATCTCCAAAGGTGAGGTGAGGCAACTCACTGTGAGCTGGTTAAGGAGAATTTGTCTCTTCATTTTCCACTTAGGACATAGCTCAAGTAATGGGCAGCTGGTTGCTTGTGTAAAAATAAAAACCAAAATTCTTGGATCAGAGTAGGTTAAGACCAGCTCAGTGTTGCCTATTGTAAGAACAATGTACATGGATACTGTCCTGCTTGTCTCGGGATGTTAAGGGAAGCTTGCACTCAGGGTATGTCTTGACCTTAGTGATGCTAATTCCTGTGCAGGCAGAAAATAAACATGACAACAACCCTTGGGGTCTGGAAGAGAAGTAGAGAATCAGAACAAAATTATGCCTACAAAAACATTCCAGTAGAGGAAAAGTCACACCATTAAAACGTTTTAGAGGAACTGACCTTGCTAACCACTGAGAATTGTATTTCATGCAGGGGGATCTTCAAAGCATTCATTGTTGGTTCACAAGTTTGAGTTACAGGATCAGCTTCTGGGAATCCATTTTTCCCACTCCTTCTCTGGAAGAGATACTGAGATTCAAGAAGATGCTGGCCTTGAGTGAAGCCCAAAAGGCAGAGGCCCTTACACATGGCCCTGACAACTCACATGCACAGACGTTCCAGGAGAGCAAGTCAGCTCCAAAGCTCTAGGTCAAGATGATTTCAGGTACCTGCTCTGGTCAGAACTCATGACTACTGTTTTCATTCTCCCCATTCGTTTGTCTTCTCCTGGCAATTATATAGGTCTTCTTTCAAGTCTTCAAAGTGCAAAGCATCTCCAGCTATACACTTTCCTTAGAAAATGAGACCAGCCTTTCCAAGTCTATCCTTCAGAGGGAGGCCACTTTCGTAATTATAAGTTGCTTTTTACCTTTTTAAGCGATGCCATTATCAGTAACTGTAAGGTAAGGTTGATATTACATAGTGACTTTCGTGTGGTTTTTCTGATCCCTTACTTATTGAAGTAGTGAGTTGAAAAAGGGAAAGCAAAGTGCACCCCCTCTCTAGTAGGCCACTCCCATTAAACCAGGCTGTAGTCAAGGCTCCAGGCAACAGATGAGAAAGAGGAAAATGCAATGAGCACTGTGTATGAAATACCTGGGTACCAATATGACTCTTCATCTAATTTGCTAGAGAAACCTGAACAAGCCATCTTATTTCTCTCAGTCCCTATTTCCCAATCTATGAAACAGAATAAAAATGATACTCCCTATCTGCCTTAGAGCAATATTAGAAGACTAGAGCATAATTAACTATTGTGTTCTCTCTCCCCCTCTCCCTCCCTCCCTTCCTCCCTCTCTCTTTCTCCCATCCTCTCTCCCTTTCATTTTAAAACTCAAGAGTACAGTTGGCAGGAAAGAGGCAAGCAATTTATTTAAGGAAGGATGTCGATGTGTGAGCAGGATTTAGGGAGGAGTCTTTTTTGATATTGATGACCAGGACATAGAATTTCTAAATACCTCTCTCCCCTCCAAAATTGTTTGGGAGTAAGGGTTAATCTCTCACACACATAAAAAAGGATTGTCTGCTAATAGTCAAAATTACTACAGTATTAAGGTCTGTGTTAAATTAATAAGTAATAATACTAATGTTTGTAATAATAAGAAAACTAAGCACTTAAAACTTTATAATGGAAGAAGCATGAAGATCTTAGACTTAACCACTAACTAATGGAGCCTTTGTCATGTATCCAGGATAATGGATTTGTGTACAATATTTTATGCTTATTATAACAAGATAAATGGTTGCCATAGCCGTGGAACCTCCAAAATATCCTCCAATGATTTGGAGAATATTTATGGTATTTATGCCCATAGTATATCAGCATAGTCTGTGTGCCCAGTGGAAAATGAAAGGAGTGATGGTATGTGCCCTCCAGGGCTATGACATAGAGTGTGCTCTGGCTCTAATCTTGCTCTTCCTTAGATCACTTAAGCACACACCAGGTGCCTACAAAAAAAATTACAAACACTATTGGCAAATTGCTGCTGATTTTCAATAACTTCTAATTGTTCCTCTTGATAAGAAATGTATTTAAGCTTTTATAGCCTTATAAACTTTTTTGCAAATTCTTTGACAACTGCACTTTGAGTCTCCTCTGCATTGCTTTCTTGGAAGGGCTCGCTCTGGTCTTCACATCTAATGTAAACTTCTGAGTCTCGATTAAGGTCAGAAATAATAGATTGTCAACATTCCTGTTCTGTCTTGGCTGCTTCTCCCTTCTTCTTGTTAGAGCCATTTCTTATCCTTTTATGTTAACAATTTACCCCAAAATTTCTAAGCTCTAGAGATCTGATAAGTGCCAAACAGAGAAATCAAAGATTAGTCTGTGAACAGACATGCTAGTGTTGTAATTTAAGTGAAGATCCAATGAAGAGAATATTATATTTCATTCTCTAGGCACACCTTACCTTTATGAGCTTACCTAGTAAACCAAGTTAGTTTTCAAAATGCTTCATGGAACAAATCAAAGTTTCCTTTTGTGCTTTGTTTTGTTTTATGATCTGAAGGAATATTTTACTGGCTCATGTGAAATATTTCTAGGTATCCTCTCATCCTTTACCCTTGGACAGAGCTTGTTAGTATCTCATACATTTTAATTCAGTGAGACCAGTTTCAAAACATCCAAGTACAGCACAACTTCCTGTATACTACCTGGAAACCAGTCAGCGTAACCTGGGGATCTGTCTTTGCTATCTTGATTAGTGTGGGAGACACTGAAGGCCTATCAAGAACATATTCACAAGTGTTCTTCTTCCCATAGCTAACTAATCTCATTCATTTATGAGTCTTAGAAGAGGTAATTAACTGCAAATTAACAATAACTTCCCATATAGGTATGACATGACATATGTTATACAGTCCTCTCCTGCACAGAATGGCATTATTTGGTTTGGTTATTACTAGTTGCATAGCTGGGTTCTCACTAGTTGCAGTTGAAGAGGGTAACCATTTTATGGTCTGTTTCTCAAATTTAGGAGCTAGAAGGGATCTTCATGATACCCCATCCTCAATTGATTGCATAAAGAGTTATCTTGTCTGCTGTCAACTCATCTCAGTGATAGTCCGACAGGAATCAGTTGTTCACTGGCTTTCATGAGAACTCCAAAATTTTAAGCAAAAGCTCAACTTTTACCTGTAGAGGAAAAGCAGCCAACTATAGTAGCACAATCACTCTAAGATCCTACTGCCCAACCTACATATTGCCTTAAATCCTTACCATTGCACTAGCAGTTTTTATTGAGTATCTTTGTATCAGGCACTATGCTACTTGTTTTATGTACGTAATTACAATATTCATAAAATCTTCTGTAAGATGACTATGAAGGTCCATATTTTTTCAGTGAGAATACTGAGAATCAGAAAGTTAAAGACATGTCCACAGTCACAATGATAGAAAAAAATAGGTCGGGTGTGGTGGCTCACTCCTGTAATCCCAGCACTTTGGGAGACCAAGGCAGGTGGATCACCTGAGGTAGGGAGTTCAAGACCAGCCTGACCAACATGGAGAAAACTTGTCTCTAAAAAAAAAAAAAAAAAGAAAGAAAGAAAGAAAAAATAACACAATTAGAAGAGTAGAAGAGTCTCTGTAGCGCTGATGTCAACAACTGGGTTCTTTTTAGCACACCACAAACCTACTTTACTTTCTTAGGATTTTATTGAACATTTTTACCAGGTTAAGAAAAGGTAATTAACTATAAATTAACAATAACTTCCCATGTAGGTATGATGTTACCTATATTATATAGTCCTCTCTTGCTCAGAATGGCATTATCTAAACAATACCCCTGAGAGGTAGAATTACTGCCAGTTTGCAAATGACACTTAGGTTAAGTGTGAAGGGCCATGTGGCTTTTCCAAAGCAGGTCAACTGACTAAGCCAAGTCTTCTGTTCATTTCTCAATATCATCCTTTACCTCCTATTTTCAAGTTAAAAATGAAATACAGGGTAAGTAAATTTGATTGAGAAAAAGATAAAGGAAAATTTAGATGCATGGGCTATTTCCTAAGCATAATGAAAGGCATATATTAAGAAATAACAGGGCTGGGTGCTGTGGCTCACACATACAATCCCAGCGCACTGGGAGGCCGAGGCGGGTGAATCACAAGGTCAAGAGATCGAGACCATCCTGGTCAACATGGTCAAACCCCGTCTCTACTAAAAATACAAAAAAATTAGCTGGACATGGTGGTGTGCACCTGTAGTCCCAGCTACTCAGGAGGCTGAGGCAGGAGAATTGCTTGAACCCAGGAGGCACAGGTTGCAGTGAGCCGAGATCGTGCCGTTGTACTCCAGCCTGGGTAACGAGAGCAAAACTCCGTCTCAAAAAAAAAAAATAAAATAACCACATGAGAATACAGGATCCTCGGGGTCAGGGCACCCAGAAGAGTTGAGAGGAACACTGTTCACTATGATACACATCATATATGTTGGGGAGATGGCAAAATTCTTTGCATACATTTCTCAATTCTTGCAGCTCTTTGAAGCAGATATAATTTTTTTTATTTATACGTTAAAAAAAATGTTCACATAGTTGAAGTAACATGTCTCACCCAAGTTTATAGATATTTAAGGTGAAAACCAGGATTTGAACCCAAGTCTCTCTGAGTCTAGGGCTCTTGCTCCTTTTACCACAGCCTTAGAAGGAGAGAAAAACTGGACAGACCACCAACTTCTCAATTTCACCATAAGTTCTCAGTAGAAATACTTTATCACTTCTTGAAAGCCCACAGTCAAAGTAAGACTTTTTCCTCTTACACTGTGAGTATACTTTTAGAAAGTCTGTTTGAAAAGGTAAGGAAGAAAGAAAAAGAAAAGTTGCAAAACTTTGTAGCAACAAAAAAGTTGCAACAGAATACTCTTTCTTATTCTTTCAAGGGAAAATCAAGTATTTTGTTCAATGCATTTGAAGCTACTTTTGTACATCAAGAGCCCCTTCAATTTTGCTTCAAAAAGAGGATGTCTCCCTTTTATTTCACATTAGTAGAAACAGATCCTGATGACAGATCTCTTCAGATCTTTAGTTTCTACTTCCTGAACCATACACAAGGTGATTCTGAAAGCATTCCAAATAGAAGTCTCCATTGCACCTAAAATACAAGAGGTGTCAACAAAATACAAAATAAACAACAAAATACAAAATAAAATTTGGAATTTTATTCAATTAACCTGTCAAGATTAGAGAATGAGGGTCTCTTGCTGGAAAACTGGGTCTGCCTGTGCATCAGTAATAATGTTTGGTTGTTTCCTCATCTGTCAAATTTTGCCATGGTTATTACATAGCAGTGGAACTTACCATTAATTAGGATATACTCTGGTTTTTATAATTAATGTGAATATATTAATATAGTATGCTATTAAGTACAACATAAACCTGATTCTCGTTCTACACATGAGTAAGTGAAAGTATTTAGCCAACTTATTGTTTGGCTAAAATTGACTTTTTAAAACACTGTATTTGAATCATTTTTATTAAATTGACACATTTAGGGCCTGAATGTATGACGGATGGCTAGATGGATGAGAAGGGAGAAAATGACATTTGTTGAACACATTTTGCATCTCGTTCTTCTTAGCATTTCACATTTTTCTTATTGAATCAGTATATTTATTGATAGCGAGAACCCTAGGTTGTAGCTCACAAGTAAGGCTCTATTTGAGATATACATCCCAAATAATCTTTCCACTCACCATGTGAAATGAGGTGTGTTTTGGTGCTGTATCACTGCAGTTTTCAGACATGTTAATATCACTCCCAAAAGAATTTCAAGAAGTCACATTTTGCATTTATTATAGTTTATATTTTTGTAATGCCTCTGGAAATATACAGCTAGATTCTACCATCCCTAGTGACTCCCCACTGCAATTAGGAAAGAAGAAGCCAGTGGAGTGTGTGCGTGTGTGTATTCATGTTCAGTGAATTGCTCTGCGTGGTTTCCAGCAAATTAAGATGTCTATTTCCTCACACAATTAAATAAAAATAATCATATCCTTGGGCTTTTTTTGGAGGAAATGGATAATATCAAAGTCATTTTGTCAAAAGTTGGCTCTTTTCAAGATTGCAGTAGTATGCAGAGAAGGAGGTGCTTATTACTATTATGATTGCTGTTACAAATTTAGATATAACAACAAAGACAACACGTTATCATTTATTGAACACAAGGTGTACTAAAACTAAGACACTTTTGTATCCATTATTTCATGCTATAGAAAAATAAAGGTTGAGTTTAACATATTAAATGATTTGCCTAATGTCACATATACAAGAGAAGGAGAGGCAAAAAGGAAGAATAATCCCAACATCCTAATCTTGGACTTTGGAATCAGGAATATTTTAGGTGAAAGCAGCTGAAAATCCAACTCAAAGTGGCTTATGCAAAAATTAGGATTTACTGGCTTATGCAATTGAAAACTCACAGATAATTTTACCTTTAGATAAGGCTGTATCCAGCAGCTCAAATGATATCTTATTTCTCCCTCACTCTCCCCATCTCTCCATCTACTATCTTCTCTATTGTCATCTCCAACACAAAAGAATACCAGCAGGAACTCTAGACTTAAATTTTATCAGTTAAGTAATCCAGCAGAAACTGCTTTCCCCTTCACCCAGTGATTCCAATCCAAAGTCCCAAAACTGAATATCATTGGTTTTCCTTGGTTCACATGCCCATCCCTCAACCAATCACTGGACTAGAAATGGAATCATCTGATTGGCCAGGTTTGGGTCATGAATCCAACTGATCCTATGATTTGGAGCAGCACCACCAAGCCAAATGGAGTGAGAGTGGGAGAGGGTGGTTTCCCCAAAGACAAACGATGTTGTTTCATCAGAAGGGAAAATGGATGCTGACGGAGATCCCAAGTGCCTACTATACCCATTTAGACAAAGAAGCTCTTCTTTTTCAGACTTGAGATGTCTGGCATCAGTGCCATTCATGTAGTTGGGTGGCTCAGTCACATTCACCTTAAAGTCACCATTGCAATAGGTTATCTAACTTACTCTTTTAGAAAATTATTGAAATGCTTTCACATGGCAAAATGTACAACTGGAAAATATTTAATTATATAAATGGACTCTTTTCTGAAAGAAAGTTTCCAGAATCATGAATAGGAAAGGATGAGAACTGAAGTTAAAGTAGTTCCCATCAGTGAATAAACCAAAAATGATCATTACAATGGGTCCCTGGCTAGTCCTAAAATATTGAACAATAAAGGTTCAAGTCACATTCAAATGTAAACCAGCACAAGGTCAGGATTTATTTAAAGGGTGATAAAAACATAATGTAAAAGATGTTAAACAAAACTTAATCTATTTTAATACCATTTGTTTATCTGTATATTTATTCTCCCTAAACTGGCTCAGTCCTGAAACAGCTGCTTGTGGAGTTTATACAGTGCATGGTTAAAAGGGAGAGCATTGGCAGCCACACAAATGACAGAATAATGACTAAATGGAAAAACAGCTGAGTGCTATAATTTACAAATGATGTGACCACATCAAAACCAGGGAAATGAGCTCTCTCTGTTTAATAGTCTCCAGACTGCTGTCTCTGGCCATCCATTCTTCTGACTTTACAAGCCCGCTCTGCCGCATTCAACTCTAATCAAAAAGAAATGAAGAGAGAAAGAAGCTTGCTGTACTTTTTCATAAAGTGCACTGAGTGTTCTCTAAGCTTCTCCACTGGGGAACAAAATCAATGCCGATATAACCATAGACAGACTGGCTTTTCTGGCAAAGCCTTCATAGCCAATAGTTAATAATCCATATATATAGTTAATAATCCATATGGACTATTAATATGGATTATTAAAAAGCCAGTCTCTCTATGGTTATATTGGCATTGCTTTCGTTTAGAAAATTATTGAATACATATTATTATAAATATTATATTTATAATCAGATTATTAAATTATTGAATATATATTATAAATATTATATTTATAATCAGATTATTAACTGTCAAGAATCTAGTTGCTGGAGTAGTGAACTTTAATAACCGAAGATTCTGACATCCTGTGAAAATCAGAGATAAGATATCTTCCTTCAAAATGTCCATGTGTCAGTGCAGTTGTTGGGCTGAAAACCCTACTGTTACTATTTCTACATTTCCTGCAGGGATTCTACGCAAAATTTTTTGTATTTAAAAATCAGAAATTACTTGCTACTTAATGCTATTAGAGCTAAGGCAGCTGCTTCAAATTCCATTTTTGTTCACTCTCAGCTTTAGAACAGAAAGCTTTCTCTTTGTCCCTCCCAGTGATTTCCTATCATAGGTGATCTTAGTATTTCACAGTAGTGTCATTATAAAACTGGCAAGCCCAGTGGACACTTCTTGGGTGAGATAAATAGTTAATGTATATATGCCTGAGTTGTATTTTATGCTTGTCATAAAAGACACCATTACTTTTTCTCCAAAATTTCAGGAATATTGTTAAGGCAAAATCATGTATTTACCACTTATCATTTCAGTTTAATCCTCAGAGAAGTCTTAGGAGGTAAGCACTATTTCATATCTCTCTATTCCACAAACAAGGAAAGAGGAAAGTGAGACTCCCAGAAGTTAAGTAATTTGACCTAGGCTACACAGCAGCAGTGGAGACAGGATTCAAACTTGATTCCTCCTTAAGACAAAGCGTGCATTCTTTCACTCTGAATCCCAGCAACTCCTTTCCAGTTAATGCTTTCCAGTCATTAACACATTGCATAGCCTCAAATTATATTCACCTGTCCCTGGATCAAAACCTACTCCCTGGGTTGTTCTTTCACATTTAGACAACAGTCACTGCTAACACAGTCTTTAAGCCATATGCAGCTTGTTTATTCCAGGGATACTCATATTTTCACTTTTTGCAGATGTCTAAGCCATTGGTTCCCAACATGGCCGTGCATCAAAATGACCTGAAGAGGTTGTTGGGTTTGTTTTCAATAGAAATTTCCCGGCCTCATTCTTGTGAGATTGCTAACTCAGCCAAGTTAGAGAGGGCTCATTTTTTTTTTAAAGCCAGAAGTTATTCTCATGCCCAGGAAGGGTAGAATATCACTCATTTTAAAAAGATCAGGTTCCATCGGTGGCCTCAAGGACAGCAGCCTATAGGCAAAGGATGCTTGAGGAAGCTGTAGATAGTCTGCAAAACATGCCATTACCAGATGTGCCAGATTTCGATATATTATCTTAGTCTATTCAAGCTACTATAACAAAATATCATAGATTGGGTAGCTTCTAAACAGCAAGAAATTCATTTATCTCCCAGTTGTTGAAGCTGAGAAGTCCAAGATCAAGGCACCAGCAGATTCAGTATCTGGCAAGGACCCCATTTCCTGATTCATAGATGGTGCCTTCTCACTGGATCTTTACATGGTGGAAGGGGCAAACAAACTCCCTTGCTTCTTTCATAAAGGTAGTCATCTCATTCATACAAGATCTTCCCTCATGACCTGGTTATCTCCTAAAGGCTCCATCTCTTAATACTATGGCATTCAGGATTAGGTTTCAACATACGAATTTCGGAGGATGCAAACATTTAGACCATAGCATTTCGCCAGTGGCTTACCATAGTCATGTCCTTCTCACACATAAAATATGTACATGCCATACCCTTAGCCCCCCAAAATCCCAACTTATGCCAGCCTCAAGTCTAAATTGGAGTCTCATCTAAATATAATTTAAATAAGACATGGGTGAGACTAGAGGTAGGTTCATTTTGAGGTGATTTCCTCTCTATGCTCTTGTGAAATTAAACAAGTTACATGCTTCCAAAATACAATGGTTGGACAGACATTCCCATTTCAAAAGGGAGAAACAGGAAAGAAAGGAGGAGTAACAGATCTTAAGCAAGTCGAGGACCCAATAGGGCAAGCGACATCAACTCTACTGGCTCCAGAATAATCTTTGACTTGAGGCTCTGCCCTCTTTCTCCATTGTGGTAGAGGTCTTGCCTCCACAGCTTTGCTGAGCAGGGACTGGGCCCTCAAAGCTCTGTGCAGCCTTTCTCCCATGACTTTGGATGGCTCCACCCCGATGACTTTGCTGAAGGCAGTCCATTCTGCTGCTCTCATGGGTTGGAGCAACAAACTTATGACTTTTTCAGGCTGGAATTGAACATGGGTAGCTCTACTAGTCTGATGTATTGGAGGCAACCACAGTTCCACTGGGCATCACCCTCTGCCTGAGGCTCTGGGCACCTCCATCCTTCAAAATCTAGGTAAAGGTACATACCCCCATGACTCACACACTCTTCTATCTGGCAGTGACACGTCAAGTAGGCTGCCATAGTTTACCATCTGTGCCTTCCAAAGATGGGGCAGCCACTGCAGCCCACAATCCATCTAGAAGCACTGGAGCCAAAGCTGGGGCAGCTGAGGAGTGCTGTGCCATAGGCAGGGAACAGAGCCTTGAAGCAAGACCAGGCAATGAGTACCCATGGTACCCAAATTCCATCCTTTGAAATCGTTCTGTTCTCAAGCCCCTTGTATCCTGAACCTGTGATGACAAGCATAGCACTAATGATGGGCAAGTGCCTTTGGGGTCATTCTTTCATTGTTTTGATGAACAGCACCTGGCCAATCCATGCAATCTTTTTTTTAAGGGACATGCTTATTTTTTAAATTATTCATTTTATTTTTTAAATTATTTTATTTTATTTTATTATACTTTACATTCTCGGGTACCTGTGCAGAACGTGCAGGTTTGTTACATAGTTATAAACGTGCCATGGTGATTTGCTGCATCCATCACCCCTTCATCTACATTAAGTATTTCTCTAATACTATCCCTCCGCTAGCACCCCACCGCCCGAAAGGCCCTGGTGTGTGATATTTCTCTTCCTGTGTCCATGTGTTCTCCTTGTTCAACTCCCACTTATAAGCGAGAACATGCGGTGTTTGGTTTCCTGTTCTTGTGTCAGTTTGCTGAGAATGATGGTTTCCAGCATCATCCATGTCCCTGCAAAGGACATGAACTCATCCTTTTTCATGGCTGCATATTATTCCACAGTGTATATGTGCCTCAATTTCTTTATCCAGTCTATCACTGATGGGCATTTGGGTTGATTCCAAGTCTATTGTAAACATTGCCACAATAAACATATGTGTGCATGTGTCTATAATGGAATGATTTATAACCCTTTGGGTATATACCCAGTAATGGGATTGCTGGGTCAAATGGTATTTCTATTTCTAGATCCTTGGGGAATCACCACTCTGCCTTCCACAATTGTTGAAATAATTTACACTCCCACCAATAGTGTAAAAGCATTCCTATTTCTCCACATCCTCTCCAGCATCTGTTGTCTCCTGACTTTAATGATTGCCATTCTAACTAGTGTGAGATGGTATCTTATTGTGGTTTTGATTTGCATTTCTCTAATGACCAGTAATGATGAGGTTTTTTTCATATGTTTGTTGGCTATATAAATGTCTCCTTTTGAGATGTGTCTGTTCCTATCCTTTACTCACTTGTTGATGAAGTTGTTGAGTTTCTTGTAAATTTGTTTAAGTTCTTTGTAGATTCTGGATATTAGCCCTTTGTTGGATGGGTAGCATGCAAAAATTTTCTCCCATTCTGTAGGTTGCCTGTTCACTCTGCTGATAGTTTCTTTTGCTGTGCAGAAGCTCTTAAATTTACTTAGATCCCATTTGTCTATTTTGGCTTTTATTACTGTTGCTTTTGGTGCTTTACTTATGAAGTCCCTGTTCATGCCTATGTCCTCAATGGTATCACCTAGGTTTTCTTCTAATGTTTTTATGGTTTTAGGTCTTACATTTATCTTTAATCCATCTGGAGTTAATTTTTATATAAAGTATAAGGAATGGATCCAGTTTCAGCCTTCTGCATATTGCTAGCCACTTTTCCCAACAACATTTAATAAATAGAGAATCCTTTCCCCATTGCTTGTTTTTGTCAGGTTTGTCAAAGATCAGATGGTTGTAGATGTGTGGCATTATTTCTGAGGCCTCTGTTCTGTTCCATTGGTCTATATCTCTGTTTTGATACCAGTACCATGCTGTTTTGATTACTGCAGCCTTGTAGTATGGTTTGAAGTCAGGTAGCATGATGCCATCAGCTTGTTTTTGTTTTTGTTTTTGCTTAGGATTGTCTTGGCTATGTGGGCAGTTTTTAGGTTCCACATCAAATTCAAGGTGTTTTTTTTCCAATTCTGTGAAGAAAGTCAGTGGTAGCTTGATGGGGATAATATTGAATCTATAAATTACTTTGGACAGCATGGCCATTTTCATGATATTGATTCTTCCTAACCATGAGCATGGAATGTTTTTCCATTTGTTTGTGTCCTCTCTTATTTCTTTGAGAAGTGGTTTGTAGTTCTCCTTGAAGAGGTCCTTCACATCCCTTGTTAGTTGTATTCCTAGGTATATTATTCTCTTTGTAGCAATTGTGAATCAGAGTTCACTTATGATTTGGCTCTCCAGTTGTCTGTTACTGGTATATATGAGTGCATGGGATTTTTGCACATTGATTTTCTATCCTGAGACCTTGCTGAAGTTGCTTATTAGCTTAAGGAGATTTGGGGCTGAGATGATGGCATTTTCTAAATATACAATCATGTTATCTGCAAACAGAGACAATTTCACTTACTCTTCGTATTTGAATACACTTTATTTCTTTCTATTGCCTGATTGCCCTGACCAGATCTTCCAATACTATGTTGAACAGGAGTGGTGAGAGAGGGCATCCTTGTCTTTTGCCATTTTTCAAAGGAAATGTTTCCAGATTTTGTCCATTCATTATGATATTAGCTGTGGATTTGTCATAAATAGCTCTCATTATTTTGACACACATTCCTAGTTTATTGAGAGTTTTTAGCATGAAGGGCTGTTGAATCTTTACGAAGGCCTTTTTTGCATCTATTGAGATAATCGTGTGGTTTTTGTGATTGGTTCTGTTTATGTGATGGATTACATTGATTGATTTGGATATGTTGAACCAGCCTTGCATCCCAGGGATGAAGACAACTTGATAGTGGTAGATAAGCTTTTTGATGTGCTGCTGGATTGGTTTGCCAGTATGTGATTGAAGATTTTTGCATCGATGTTCATCAGTGATATTCACCTGAAATTTTCTTTTTTTGTTGTGTCTCTGCCAGGTTTTGGTATCACAATGATGCTGGCCTCATAAAATGAGTTAGGGAGGATTCTCCCCTTTTCTATCGTTTGGAATAGTTTCAAAATGAATGGTACCAGTTCCTCTTTGTACCTCTGTTAGAATTTCGCTGTGAATCCATCTGGTCCTGGACTTTTTTTGGTTGGTAGGCTGTTAATTGTTGCCTCAATTTTAGAATCTGTTATTGGTCTATTAAAGGATTCAACTTCTTCCTGGTTTAACCTTGTGAGGGTGTATGTGTCCAGGAATTTATCCATTTCTTCTAATTTTTCTAGTTTATTTGTATAGAGCTGTTTACAGTATTCTCTGATGTTGGTTTGTATTTCTGTGGGATCAATGGTAATATCCCCTTTATCATTCTTTATTGCATCTATTTGATTTTTCTCTCTTCTTCTTTATTAGTCTGGCTACTTGTCTATCTATTTGGTTGATCTTTTCAAAAAAAACAAGCTCCTGAAGTCACTGATGTTTTGAAGGGTTTTTCATGTCTCTGTCTCCTTCAGTTCTGCTCTGATCTTAGTTATTTCTTGTCTTCTTCTAGCTCTTGAATTTTCTTGCTCTTACTTCTCTAGTTCTTATATGTTAGGGTGTTGGTTTTAGATCTTTCCTTATTTTTCTTGTGGGCATTTAGTACTATATATTTCCATCTATACACTGCTTTAAATGTGTCCCAGGGATTCTGGTATGTTGTGTCTTTTTTCTCATTGGTTTCAAAGAACATCTTTATTTCTACCTTAATTTCATTATTAACCCAGTAGTCATTCAGGAGCAGGTTGTTCAGTTTTCATGTAGTTGTGTGGTTTTGAGTGAGTTTCTTCATCCTGAGTTCTAATTTGATTGCCCTGTGGTCTGAGAGACTGTTTGTTACTATTTCTGTTCTTTTGCATTTGCTGAGGGCGTTTTACTTCCAATATTGTGGTCGGTTTTAGAATACATGTGATGTGGTGCTGAGAAGAATGTATATGCTGTTGATTTGGGGTGGAAAGTTCTGTATGTATGTTAGGTCCACTTGGTCCAGAGCTGAGTTCAAGTCCTGAATATTCTTTTTAATTTTCTCTCATTGGTCTGTCTAATGTTGACAGTGTGCTTCAAAACTCTTCCAGCCTCTACCAGTTTAAACCAATCCTCATTGTTAGGTATTTGTTAAAGTAACACCCCTACTTTTTTGTACCAATTTTTGCTTTCGTCTGTTGAGACTGCCATAACAAAATGCTATAGACTGGGTAGCTTCTAAACAATACAAATTTATTTCTCAGAGTTCTATAAGCAGAGAAGTCCAAGATCAAGGCACCAGCAGATTGGTGTCCTTTGAGGGCCCATTTCCTGATTCACAGGTGATGCCTTCTCACTGTGTCTTCACATGGTGGAAGAAGCAGACAAGCTCCCTCCTGCCTCCTTTATAAGAGCACTAACACCAATCATAAGAGTTCTGCCCTCAGGACCTAATCACCTCCTAAAGTCTCCATGTCTTCATACTAATACTGGCCCTGCCCTTTATAATCTAGGCTAATAGCTCAATTTTAAGGACAGTTAATTAGCAACCTTAATTCCATCTTCAACCTTAATTCCCTTTTGCCATGCAAGATAACAAATTCATAGGTTCCAGGTATTAGAATATAGACATCTCTGGGAAGTAGGGTATTATTCTGCCTACTGTATTAGTGTATAAATCAATAAGACTGAATGAATTCACCTAGGACATGAATTAGCCTAGGACATGAGTATAGGTAAGGAAGAAAAGTAATCCAGTGCCTAAGACTGGGGAGTTCAGGGGAACCAGCAAAAGAAATCAAGAAAGAGCAGATGGAGAGGAAGGAGGAAACATAGAGAAGGTGGTGTTCCAGAAGTCAAATGAGCAAAGTCTCTCAAGGAAGAGAGAATGATCCACTGCAGTAATGCTACTCATAGGCTGAATAACTGAGAGCTGAGATTAGGCCATTGGATTTGGCTGTGTGAAAGTCACTGGGGACCTGGCAGAGGTGGGTGGAGAGTTCTGTGCAGGTCTGTTTCCTGCCCTGATCACCAACACTATTCATATTAGTTTCCCAATCACCTGAAGTGAAGCTATCCATTCCTTGTCACAAGTATCTTCCATCTTTATAAACTCTCATTTCCACCAGCCTATTTTTTATTTTCCTCTTCCAGCAAACTTCTTTATAGTATTCTGTTTGCTTCCTGGCTTCTTATTCTCTCTTGTACTCATATCAATCAAGCTTTTTTCCCTACCTCTCCCTGGAAACAACTTTGAGTAGAAGATTGCTAAGTGTTTCTAGGATGTTACTAATAAATACACTGTTGCAAATAAAAAATAAGGCTGTCTCTAAGATGGAAAAGCCAAGTTATAAAGGAAAGGGAGTGTTTTGTCTTCTTGTAACGCAGCAAATTAGGAAGTTTTATTTAGGAGGGAGAAAAATCAAAAACTTAGTGATTAGGCTTTTGTGTTTCTTAATGACATATTTCCACTTGGCAGCTTTTAGCCCTGTTGCTTTGCTTGTTAAAGATGTGCAGAAGGAGAGTAGCAGATATTCTGGAAACAGAGATATTAGAAAGACACAACCACCTCTCTGTGATTAACATGGAAGGAACATCTTAAATTATTGACTGCTGAGATGTAAGCAAGCTAGAAAGGCCTTTGATGCCAAAAGCGTAAGTCCTGGAACCATGTACCAAACTCCAGGGAGTCTGAATTCCAGTGTTTGCTGTAGTCTGTTTGGTTTTCTATTACATCCAAAATACGTTTAAAATGCTCAAGAGGAAAAATCATGACAAGAAGTTTTGCAAAACCGAGAAGTAGAAAAACCACTTATTTTTAACATCCAGCAAAAATGAGAAAACAAAGAGAATTTTGCCCAAGACTTTACAGCTATGTACACTTTAAGTGACCATCTCGGACAAATTCACAGTGCTGCTCAGAAGCTTGAAATTAAGGTTGTAAAAAGAAGTGGTAGTTGTCTAATTTTCTAATTCAGTCACATAAAATCTAATAATTAAGAGGAGATGTTGCTAAACATTCTATAAGGAAAAAAAATGATCATCAGTAATCTAACTGGAAGAAAATGGCAGCCATAGATTGCTATGGGACTGCAAAATGCCATTCTCTGACTAGAGAAATTCATCACAAGGTATCGATAATATACAGCTGGCTACCATACTTGCATTTTAGGATCTTTAACAACTTTAAAGTCAGAGGCTTTAACCTTTCCCTCACACCATCTAAAAAAAACACACACACACAACTTCAAATTAGATCATAGACCTAAATGTAATATGTAAAGCCATAAAATTTCCGGAAGAACAAAATAGGAGAAAAATCTTTGTAATTTAGGATTAGACCTAGGTTTTGGTTTTTGTTTTTTGTGAGGTGTGGTAAGGCGTAGGTTAAGATAAGACTAAACCGTGAGACCTAAGGAAAATATTTTAAACTTTTGTTCTTAACATACTGTAAATAAAATGTAAAGAAAAACCAGAGACTGGGAGAAAACATTTACAAAGCAGTTATTTGGTAAAAATCTTGTTTCTAGACTATGTAAAGAACTGTTAAGCTCAATAAAAAGACAAAGAACCCAATAAAAGTAGCAAAAGATTTGAATGTACATTTGTTTGTAATAGATAAAGGATTGTAAATGAGCCCATGAATGGAGCTCAGTATCATTTGCCATTGAGGAAATGCAAAATAAAACTATAGTGAGATAATTCATAAGATGAGGAGTAACCAGAACTCTCATTCATTGCTGGTGGGAATGCAAAGTGATGCAACCACTTTGGAAAATAGAGGTTTCTTATAAAGTAAAACACACTTACAATATGACCAACAATTCTACTCCTAGGTATTTGCCCAAGAGAAATGAAAACATGTCCACAAGATAACCTGTATATGAAAGTTTACAGAAGCTGCATTCGTAATAACCAAAAAATTATAAAAAACAATGACCATCAACCATTGTATTAGTCTGTTCTCACACTGCTATGAAGATGCTACCTGTGACTCAGTAATTTATAAAGAAAGGAGGTTTCATTGACTCACAGTTCATCATAGCTGGGAGGCCTTGGGAAACTTACAATCATGGCAGAAGGTGAAGGGGAAGCAAGACACATTTTACAAGGCAGCGGGAGAGAGAGAGAGAAGGAGGAAGCACCAGACATTTATCAAACAACCATATCTTGCGAGAACTCACTATCACGAGAATAGCATGGGGGAAACTGCCCCATGAGCCAATCACCTTCTGCCAGCTCCCTCCCTCAACATGTGGAGGGTACAATTTGAATTACAATTTGAGATAAGATTTGAATGGAAACACAGTCAAACCATATCAACTGGTAAATGGCTTAATAAATTGTGGTATGTGTGTACAATGTACTATTACTCAATAATGAAAAGAAAGCAGCTACTAATACGTGCAACAACATTCTGGAAAAGGCAAAACCACAGGGGCAAAACACAGACCAGAGTTGACAACACCTGAAAGTTTCGGGTAACTATGAAGCACCGAGGAATTTTATCGGGTGAGGAAAATGTTATATATTTTAATCGTAGTGGCAGTTTCATGACTACACTTTTGCCAAAGCTCATCAAACCACATACTTAAAAAGGGTGAATTTTGCTAGATGCAAATTGTACTTCAGGAAAAATGACTTGAGTCAGAAGGAAGCATGAATTTAAAGTAGAGAAAGGTTACACCAGGGAGATAACAGTGGGTAGAGTTCTAGCTAAGAGAAATGAAATGTAGTAAGTCAGTTTTAAACAAGAGCTTTTCAAGTTGCCATCCATGGCCTGCAATTTAGTCATTTGTCATCTTATATTGGTCAGTTGTCCCACACCATAGTATAAGTGAGTATTTTTAATGACTTACCATCCCCTGAAAGACCCAAGGAGTTTGGCATAAAAACCCACAGTTTCCGGCTATTTGTTAAAATGGTATGAAGATCTGGTCACACTGGGATGGCACTGAGATATAGCAAAGCCTGGCTGAGTTTAGTAGCTGTAGGCCTGACCTTGTTGGCCTATCTGGCCTCCGTAGGCATTTTTGTTTTCCACTGTGGCTTTAAACCTTAAAACAGCCCAACTAATGCTAATCTCTAAAGGCCATGATGTTGAGTTTGGTGAATTTACTTACCAAAGATAGTAAGTTTAGCATATGCAGGCTACAATGCTGAACCTTTACACCGTCAAGATTCTTGAATGCAGATTTTAAGTTTTAAAAATTCAATTTGGTTAGAAGATATTCAGTGTAGTTATACTTAGGTAGTACTTATTTAAAACATGTTTTGAATGATATTTTAATGTTAATGAGGCTTAATCAATGTCAGTGCTGTTATTTTAAGAATTATAATGGGAAAAGATGGAAAACTTTTCAGGACATCATTTATCAATGCTGAGAGGGAGTCTAGCTTTAGGAAATAAGGACTAGTTGGCATATTCATATCCTATAAAATACCTATGAGATTCTTAGAGTAATGGCTACAAGTACTTAAGCAGAGTTTAACCTACATACCTTGCAAAGTCAACATTTTTCAGTGGTATTCAAGTCACAGGTAGACTGGGAGAAGTGGCTCATGCCTGTAAATCCCAGCACCTTGGGAGACCGCAATGGGAAGATTGCTTGAGGCCAAGGGTTCAAGGCAAGCCTGGGCAACATCTTTAGAAAATATTTTAAAATTATCTGGGCATGGTAGCATGTGCCTGTAGTCCTAGCTTACTTATGAGGCTGAAGTGAGAGAATTACTTGAGCCCAGGAGGTTGAGGCTGCAGTGAGCTGTGATCATACAACTGCACTCCAGCCTGGGTGAGAGATAAAGACCCTGTCTCAAAAAAAGGTCACAATTAGAAGGGGACATTTTATTAAAAACTATAACTGTAAATAATAACAGTTAAAAGATTTGTGAGAAAGATAAAATAAATTTTTACCTAGGTTTTTCTTTTTCCTCCATATCTTCCACAATAAAAGTTATCTTCTTTACTGATTTAAACTTCATTAAAGTCCAGATGTTTTAATAAACTCTATGTTTATGAGACTAATAACCATAACCGGTTACACAGAAAGGCCAATCTGAGAGACCTTGAATCAGTGGAAAAAAGCAGGAAGGAAAGCTCTTGCCCTTTCATTCCATGTCACAATTTAGAATATTTCCTTGTGGAGTTAGAATTTTCATTTATGGATAGGAAGTTCCAGGGTTACTCCTACTTTTCTTTATCTTGAATCCCAGTGTGCCTATGGCCATTGTCACTCAGCTCTGTCATCATTAGACCCCCATACAAAAAGAGGATGAAAGGCTTAAGTAGCCTTGAACAAATTTGGTTCTGTTAATCAGGGTTCTTTAGAGGGACAGACTAATAGGATATATGTGTATATGAAAAGGAGTTTATTAGGAGAACTGACTCACACAATCACAGCGTAAAGTCCCATGATAGGCCGTCTACAAGCTCGGGAGCAAGGAAGCCAGTGGTGGATCAGTCCAAGTCCCAAAACCTCAAAAGTATGAAGAAATGCTCATCATCACTGGTCATTAGAGAAATGCAAATCAAAACCACATTGAGATTCCATCTCACACCAGTTAGAATAGCAATCATTTAAAAATCTGGAGACAACAGATGCTGGAGAGGATGTGGAAAAATAGGAACGCTTTTACACTGTTGGTGGAAGTGTAAATTAGTTCAACCATTTTGGAAGACAGTGTGGTGATTCCTCAAGGATCTAGAAATAGAAATATCATTTGACCCAGCAATCCCATTACTGGGTATATACCCAAAGGATTATAAATTGTTCTGTTATAAAGACACATGTACACGTATGTTCATTGTGGCACTGCTTACAATAGCAAAGACTTGGAACCAACCCAAATGCCCATCAAAGATAGACTGTATAAAGAAAATGTGGCACGTATACACCATGGTATACTATGCAGCCATAAAAAGGATGAGTTCATGTCCTTTGCAGGGACATGGATGAAGCTGGAAACCATCATTCTCAGCAAACTGATACAAGAACAGAAAACCAAACACCACACATTCTCACTCATAAGTGGGTGTTGAACAATGAAAACACATGTACACAGGGAGGGGAACATCACACACTGGGGCCTGTTGGGGGTTGGGGGCTAGAGGAGGGATAGCAGGGGGTGGATTGGGGAGGGATAACATTAGGAGAAATACCTAATGTAGGTGACAGGAGGATGGATGCAGCAAACCACCATGGCATCTGTATACCTATGTAACAATCCTGCATGATCTGCACATGTACCGCAGAACGTGAAGTATAATAAAAACAATCATAATCTGAGAGAAAAAAAAAGTAGAGAAGCCAACAGTGCAGCCTTCAGTCTATGGCCAAAGGCGGAAGAGCCCCTGGCAAATCACCAGTGTATGTCCGGGAATCTAAAAGCTGAAGAACTTGGAATCTGATGTTCAAGGCCAGGAAGCATTTATCATGGGAGAAAAATGGAGGCCAGAAGACTCAGCCAGTCTTCTCTTCCATCTTCTCCTGCCTGCTTTATTCCAGCCATGCTGGCAGCTAATTAGATGGTGCCCACCCAGATTGAGGGTGAGTCTGCCTCTCCCAGTCCACTGACTCAAATGTTAATCTCCTTTGGCAACACCCTCACAGACACACCCAGGAAAAATACTCTGCATCCTTTAATCCAATCAAGTTGACACTTGGATTAACCATCACAGATTCTGAAGTCCAAAGTTAAATATTATGACTGTTCTAAGAGGAAAAAGCAAATGTCTGTGTGTATGT
>CAUYLG010028296.1:0-49627 GCA_963573385.1 Cacajao melanocephalus | reverse complement strand
AGTCAGGCAAGAGAAGGAAATAAAGGCTGTTCAAACAGGAAGAAAGGAAGTCATATTGTCTCTGTTTACAGATGACATGATTACATATTTAGAAAACCCCATTATCTCAGCCCCAAAACTCTTTAACCTGATATGCAACTTCACCAAAGTCTCAAAATACAACCAATGTGCAAAAATCACAAGCATTCCTTGACACCAACAATAGCAGAGAGCCAAATCATGAATGAACTCCCATTCACAATTGTTACAAAGGGAATAAAATACCTAGAAGTACAGCTAACAAGGGATATGAAGGACCTCTTCAAGGGGAGCAACAAACCACTGCTCAAGGAAATACAAGAAAATTAATAATCATTGTAAGAAATGAGTAGCATTCTGTCTCTAGTTCAGAATAATACTACATTTTAATTTTCAAATAATAATCAGAACAAATTTTAGTAACTGACATCTGTCATCTCTTAATCTATTTTTCAAAATCTAAATACTGTAAGTCTTTTGTCACATTTTTATTCTACAATTGAGCTCTCTGTAAAGGAGATGGAACAGCTTCCATTTTATTATTGTAGATCATGATATTTTTCATAGATTTAACTGTGCTTTTTAGGCAATTAAAATCATACGGCTAAAATAAACACATAATTTAGAGTTTTTCCTTAAAATTATTTTCTTGATAAGTTGTGTATTTGAATAGATCATTTATGTATCAAATTGATATGTTTGCGGCAGTGGAGTTATATCTCCCTCTTTTGGAAAGTCAAGGCATGGCATTTTGAGTTTAAATTGTTCTTTTCAAATTTTCAGTTTACATAATTTCCTGTGCTTACATATTTAAAAATAATATTTTTCTCTGATATAGTTTTTCCTTGGAAATTTTTGACATTCATAAAAAGTTAAACTTTCTTATATATGTATGTGCACATGTATATTTCTTTAGACAAACCACTGCTCAAGGAAATGGAGGACATTTGATATGTGTTTCAACACAGGAAAACTTTTTATTTTGATATTCAAAATGCCTTTATTTTTACTTGAAGAGAGTCAGTTTTACTTTTTCTTAGTTATGCAGTGTGAAGCATAATTTCTGTTTAAAAAATAGAACTTAATTTAAAAATATGGAAAGAAAAGTAGCCCTTCTTATAATCATTAATGGCCTGGCCCTCCAGGCTACCATCCACTCTTGATAGATTTTATGAGTATTCTTCTTAATCTGTTTTGAGGCATTTATAAACTGTCCTTGCCCTTGTCCTCTGCCTCTCTATATTTATATGCTTTTTATTATCATAAAAGTATAATTATACTACGCCTATTCATCTTCAGTTTGATGCACCCCTCCCAAAATATCATGCAGATCTCAAAAGGTACATCATTATTTAGTTACTTGATTCAAGCCCATACCCATTATTAATAGAGTGATGTCTACAAGGCATAAACTAATATTTATTCTGGCTAAGCATTCTTCTTTGACGTAAATTACTATTATAAAAAGAAATAAAATTTATTAATGTATTCTAGATCACGCAAGTCTGTTTCTTATAATAGCTAACGTAATTTTAGAACAATTGTATGCTTTATTTTGGCATTAAAATCAGGGCTCCACCTTCATTACCACTGCTTAGAAGAACAAAATGTTCATTTTCTACCCTCCCTGCTGCCTGCGTTTGGGCCTGAATTTATCCTGTAAATTGTTCAACAATGTTGCATGTTTTGCTGGATATGGTTCTTTTTTTTTTGAGACGGAGTTTCGTTCTTGTTACCCAGACTGGAGTGCAGTGGCGCGATCTCGGCTCACTGCAACCTCCGCCTCCTGGATTCAAGCAATTCTCCTGCCTCAGCCTCCCAAGTAGCTGGGACTATAGGCGCGCCACCTTGCCCGGCTAATTTTTTTTGTATTTTTAGTAGCGACAGGGTTTCACCATGTTGACCAGGATGGTCTCGATTTCTTGACCTCCTGATCTACCCGCCTTGGCCTCTCAAAGTGCTGGGATTATAGGTGTGAGCCACCGCGCCCGGCCTGGTTTTTGTTTTAATTGTGTACTCCTTTGAAGCTTTGTCTACAGATTATAAAGAAGTGCTTCAGATTTAAAATTAAAAATTAATCATTAACATATCCCAAGAAGACCACTTACATGTAATGTAGAAAGAAAATGTTTACAAGAGTCAACAGTAGGTTATTTTGTGTTAACAAGTCTCATGTCTAACATCAATCTGGTAATTTTCATAAATTACTTAAATAACTTAATCAGCATTTCTAAGAGGTTAAAAACACTATTTCAGCCTACAGAAATTAAATGGATAAAGTATAATATATGTGAATATATATGGGTGTATATATAAATATGTATTACTATTTTGAAACACTATTGCAAACTGCCTTTGAATTAAAAAATTCAGAATAGGCTTTATTTCATGTACAAATTAGAATGTAATTCTAAATTACAATTTATAATTTTATATTTATATGTAAAATATAAAATATACATTGGAGAATATACAGATGATCGCTTTTGTTTGTTGCCTTTCTAAATAACAATGCCATTGACATTTGCATATTTATATTAAACAGGGTTTACTCTATCATTATGCTAAATATGGTTAGTTTGTGATTGCCAATTAATTCTATGTCATTGACTTAAGAAGTCACATTTATAGTTGTGTTGAGAGGTTTGAAGTGATAATAATAATTAAATAATAATCTTTAATGTTTTGCACTGGTAATTACAGTGGGTGATTTTTGCAAGTATCTGTTCATGTGACTAGAACTATAAGCTATCTCATGAACATACTATTCTCAGCTGAGCAGCAACTTTTTCCATCTGATCCTGAGACATGAATTCATTTTAAAATTAATAATAGGTTATTATATAAAAATAATTTTAACATATGAAGAAATTTTGTTGATTTTCTTTTTCTTTTCAAAATATTGGTGCATTTTAGGCCCAGCTGCTCTCAGGTTTGGGCATACTTATACTATTTGTCTTCATAGTGCTGGCATTTTTTTTTTCTGATACATTCATGCTTTCTATTTTTGCCATTTAATTTTCCAGGCTCTACCCTTTCCTTAACATTCTTTAGGCCTCCAATTCAGATTCTGCATCCAGCTTTTTCTCATATGAACCTTATTCCTCTTTCAAACTTACTTTAATTCTAAAGTATGTTTGAATCTTCTTTTCTCAAACTTACTTTGATTCCAAACTTTCTGATATTCTAAATGTGTTATGTTCTTCTGAAATGATGCCCTAGGTTAAGTCAAATTATGTTCTTCTTATTTTTCATGAAAAGAGTACTGCTTCTCATCTTGGTTCAAAAACTCTCCTCTTCATCCTCTCTGCCCCAAGCATTCCTAGGTATCGCCAACTTCTGTTTCTTTTTGCGTGATAAACTGTATAAACTCTGCTTATAAAAAATAAATTTTAAAATTTGAATTTTGAAACCAAATTCAGGGAGAAATTTTTTTTCCCTACACATCCCCTTTTTATGATTATTTCTCACGAAAAAGCAGATTCCAAATGTGCACATAATTATATATAGGAAGGTACAAATAGAAATTATTAGTGTCATGAACTAATTAATGATGGCATTGAGACAACAAAGGTTTCCTTGTTCCCCTCACAGGGTGTGTGATGGGAGTGTGGTTCGCTTCTTCAGTGCCCAGCTGCTCAAACCTCTAGGGGAGCATACAGACGGGCAGGCTATGGGGCTGTGACCCTACAGCAGTGTCTAGTGTGGATGTTTACAGCTCATGAAGTCCCAGTGGGCGTGTGCTACCCTGTGCTCTTTTAGTTTGCAGTCTATAGGCGACTTGTGTTAACCAGCTCAATTAGACCCTCTACCTTGTCACAAGGACAGAGGGTTTTCTGTATCCTGGGTTCTTGCCTTGGTATACTGGAAGAATTGGATCACATGTGGACTTGGAGAATGAGTGCAAAGTTTTTTTGAGTGGAAGTAACTCTCTGCTGATGTGGGAGCGAGAAGGGAGATGGTTTTCCCCTGGAGTTGGGCCCCTCGGTGGTCCTGGCTCTCCTCAGATTGCCCTGGCCAACCGCTGCCTTGTTCTGCCAGTAGATGGCCTGCCAGTAGATGGCCTGCCAGCCTGCAGGTGTCTGTTGGTGTGCTCTTCTGCCTGTGTGCTCCCTCCATGTCCTCTTGCCTTCCAGCTGCTGTGTCTTCTTCCACTGATGCACTCCTCTCAACTCTGGCCAGTGTCTGCCCGCTAAGGTGTTGGGTTTTTGTAGGCCCATAATGGGGGTGTGGCGGACCAGGGTAGTCTTGGAAAATGTAACATTTAGGCTGGCTGGCAGGAATGCTTGTCCTCACCTTGGTCCACAGGGGTGGAACCCTAGATAGGGAACCACCTTTCTCTACCCAACACTTCTCTTTCCCCCTTCCATGTTATTTAAAGGGACCATATTTTCCCTACCCAGCACTCCCATATCAGCATGATAGTTATCTTTGAGTGTTCCACTCTTTGTGACTATGTAGATAAAGACATTTTATTAGATTAAGCTTCACTCTGGGTTCTCAGGCAGAAACGATTGATCCCTGTATGATCTACCTCACATACTTGATTCTTCCTTCCAGTTCTTTTATGAGTTCATTAACCATGTAGAGATCTACCTGCAAGGGAGTGAGAAAAAGTTGATTTTAAGCTTTCCATGCTCTCTAATACAAAGAAAGAATGCAAAAAGGCAGTTTGACTGACTAAAGAGCCAATATCTGCTATAATTTTAAAATAAAAATTATGTATTGAGAAGAAAAGTGTCAAGTTTTAGTAATGGCATTTAAAGTAACATTGATAAGTCTTCCTTTTTACACACAGCAAAATGAATATATTCATATATATGACAATGGCCACAAAAATGGTAGCATTTTTGATACATACAGAGCACTTTCAAATCAGGGAAAAGAAAACAAAAAAAAGTATACACAGAGAGGAAATTTTCAAATGAAGAAATACAAATGACCAATACAACGTGAAAGTATCACATCACTAATTTAATGAAAGTATAAATTTAAACATAAGTGTCAGATTTCTCACTAGTTTTATAGAAATCAGAAAGCACGTGGGAAGATGGATCTGTGATAACTTTTTTTTTTTTTAACAAAACTGTTAATGTTTTGCAAATGATTGGTGTGATACATAGTGTGGAAATTGTGAAATTAAAAAAAAATTGATGGGTTAGAACAACAGGGTAAGATCAGAATCTTGAGTAAATTTACCTTACTCTTTTTATGACAGCATTCCCAAGTATAGTGGAAACTTTTTTATAAGTAAATGATGTGAGTTTAAGGACCATCATAGGTATGCTGAGAACCACAGATGCATAAATTTCTGAGCTAGCATGGATGCCTTCAATTATTTAAGTGAGATTGACTTAAGTTTGTAAAGAGATTTAAATTTTATTATTTTAGAATAATAAATTAGTAGGAAGATAAGGCTATGAAGGTTTAAATGTAATTGTAAAATTTTGTTAAAATATAAGAAATACATTTAAAATGCAAAGTAGAGATTGAGACAAACTTTATTGCAAAATAGTTTTTAATGCTTTGTAAAAGTATTATTACCAGGGTTTTAGGAAATATATTTCCTGTAACCTGATGTTTTCTTTCCTCCATGATAATGTATTATTATTTTTTTAAAAAAAGATGTATCATTTTATTGCTGGATTGCTGGTCCTTGTAGCTACTCTGTCTTTTACCTTCTCAGGTCTAGCTTTTATCTCCTAAAGCACTAAGCTGCAGATCACAGAATCTGAGTCAAGAACGATAGGGAGGATGGTGACAGTAGTTAGAAATGGGGCTCAGACATCTCTAAGGTATTCCTCAGGAAGTTCTTATTGTTTATTCAGGGTTGAAAACTGCTGTCAAAGACAGATATAAAAGCCTAACGTTTTCTTACTGAATTAAGGGGAAAAATACAGCAGAGTATACAAATCAATCTCAACAAGTGTTTAACGCCACAGGGGAATGTGGGATATATTTTAGAAAAATAAGCATAAAAAAGCATTCTTTTCCACTTATTTATTTAATGCCCTGTACAAGTGAATCACCATTATCTAAATAATTATACTGTTCATAAAGTTCTATTTCCTGATTGCCCTTAATGTAAACATTGATTCCATAGATACTTTAAATGTATTAGCAAACTTATTTTTCATATTATCTGTGTACTCTGAAATATGTTGTATTTTATCACCTTTTTTTCTTTTTTTCTTCAATGTGGGCATAGTATATTTTAAATATGATCGTAAAGTCTGGAAAATTGAACACTTTCTCACATTTTTCTTTAGAAATACTTTTTTTATTTTTTAAAGTTAAAGTGTTTCATGCTTTTTTCTTCTAAATCAGGTAGGCATCCAACTTATTTTCAGCAGAGCTTTTGTTTAGTATTTGATCTTTCATTGCTGTGCCAGAAAAATGAAGAAAATTACAGTTTGTGACTGTTTAGGTGGACATTATTTTTGGTTATGTTTAACAAAAGTATTTGCACTTTGGCCAAGTATGCCTTCAAATAATAATGAATAAAGGTATGCCTGCAGGAAATAACCTTTTTTTCCTGATAAAGTACATAGTATACAATCTCATTCATGATTTAAACATTTACATTTAAGCTGGGTTCTTTTACTGAATACCAAGTTTAAGTGTATGTTAAATGTCAAAATTAATGTTTAACTTTCTTCAATTTAAAGTGTGTGTGTTTTTTTTTACACTTCAGTATGTTCATCTTTATCCCTCCTAATATATCAGTAGCATTACATTTCCCCACATGACTAGTGCTCAAATGGAAAATTATACGTTCTCATGAACATACAATTTTTTTTTTAACAATCAGCCATAGGTCACTGTATCTCATATTATGAATTCATTCCCCATGTCTCACTCATTGGTCAGGTGAGTAATTCCCAGACCTATGCTTTATTGACTGAATTATATTCACTAATTTATTCTGTAGTTTTCTCTGGTTTTCCAGAGGAGTTGTCACACTTAGAGATCAAGTTCAAGTTTGCTGCCTTGTGCCTTTGTTTTATCTTCATAAGATGGGGGCATTTATGTTTAAAGATTTAGATATACCTGAACAAGGAAGGATGAAAGTAAAAAGCCTATTGTGTAGAATCCTATTATTTACCAGTGTTTCTTCCCGTCATCACTGTTTACACCTCCAGTGCCTGAGTCCATTATCCAAAGGTCACTCCAATTCTTGACCATCTTTTATAATCTACTGGAATGCTGATAAAAAAATCGATTGACAAGAAATTATCCAAATGCATATCTAATGCTACTTCTCACAGGTAGTCATTATCTCTTTCCCATTATACAAACTATTTCATCCCTTTCTTATTTCTTGGTGATTGTACTTACTTTAATCATTGTTCATACATATCTATTTCCAGTTCTTTTCCCCTAATAACCACCTATACCTGTCAAAATACAGGTTTGTTTTAGAAGAAAGGAGAGATAAGAATGATAGTGTTCCAACCTGTGAGACTTTAATTTGTAAAGAATGTTTAAAGATTCAAGAGAAATTCATTTTATTGTTAACTGTTTATTTAATAGTCATTAACTGTATTCTTTCATGTAATAGTCTTAATGTTTATTAAATACATAGTTGTATGTTATCTTAAAAGATCTTATAATTTTTAGAATTATGTATTCTATATATAGTCTTTGGAATTTCTCTAGATTTCTTTTAGGGGTTGAGTTATTTCTTTTTATTCCTTCATGCTTTATACTTTACTTCATTGCAATGACACTTTGATTACCTAGGGACTGGGTGCAGTGGCTCAGGCTTGTAGTCCCAGCACTTTGGAAGGCTGAGGTAGGTGGATTACGAGCTCAGGAGTAGGAGACCAGCCTGGCCAATATGGTGAAACCCCATCCCTACTTAAAACAACAACAACAACAAAAAAAAAACAAAAAAGAAAACCAGTGTGGTGGCACACATGTATAGTTCAGCTACTCAGGAGGCTGAGGCAGGAGAATTGCTTGAACCCGGGAGGCGGAGGTTGCAGTGAGCTGAGGTCGTGCCACTGCACTCCAGCCTGGAGCCTAGTGACAGAGTGAGACTCTGTCTCAAAAAAAAAACAAAAACAAAAACAAAAAAAAAAACAACTAAAAAGGAAAGAATGATTGCTTAGGAATCATATTCTTTTCTTCAAATGGTTGAATGTATCACCAGGTAGACTTTTGTAATTATACTTAATAAAATATTTTTTAAAGATCTTCAACTCATCCTTTGATAGTGCTTCCTCTATCCTATCACTTCTGAAAATACTTCTTAGATTTTTTTTATTGGCTTCATACCAGATTATAACTCTGTTTACTTAATAGAATTCTAGCCTTCACTGCACATGGATGAGACTCTTTGAAGCACACTTTTTCAGTAATGAAAACTCAGTAATTTTTTCCCCTTTTCATAGCTTTTTTATTTTATTACTATATTGATCTTTCAATATCTTGGATGTTCAAATCCCATATTTTGGTATCATGTGTAATTCATTTGTTTTCTAGTCTAAGACACCTAATCATTCTCTACATGATTATAACATCTCAGCATTGTTCCTTTTCTTTTCACCTATAAGTAGTTATTCTCACTTATTCAGGGATATCGTTTTCAATGCCTGCTTCTTAAATCTCAAATAATCCCTTTGGATTTGTCTTTTTATAGCGACCTCACTTTATAAGTTTTTTGTTCAGGTAATGTACTTGAAATGAAGCAAACACTTTATCAGTCCTACTTAGTTGTTTCTTTATTTCTTTAAAGATTTGCCTCAGTAGAAACGTAGAGAAAGAAAAACATATTACAGTTGTAATACTTCTTAACTAGGCTAGAAGATAGGGGAACTAGGGTATAAATCTTGGGGGGTAATACTTTTTTTTTTTAGTTTCAGAAGCTTCTATCTCTCTAAATCATTCTAAGTCAGGACCTGCTTTTAGAAGTAACTGCTGATCTTTATTTATTTACTTTTGGCAGTATTCTGCAGTTTCTTTTCTCCCACGTGTAAGTATTACAGAAATGAGTTTGTGATATATTTATAATTGTCTAATTGGTATTGTCAGGGACAAAGTAGCCATGCACGTTATACCTCAAAAGTAGTCATTTTTGTTGTATACCTCAGTGTCTGTTATGCCAAAGTTTTGTATAAATCAATCTGATACTCATTTGTATCACATTACAAATTTATTTTTCATAGTTAATATGCTCAGTCTTTTCAGTTAATGAAGTTTTAAAATTATGATTAATAAGTATTTTTGTTAGAGAAACCCTTTATCCGATTCAAGCTGTTGTTATGAATTCAATCTTGGAAAGATTTAATTTTTTTTTATTAAAAAATACATTGTGATGGCGTGTTTTAAAGTAAAAAATCTAAAGTAATGGGAGCTGATGTAAAGGAGATCTTCTTTACCCCTGTGTAGTGTCCAGTGTTGCATAACATAAGAGCTCAGGGGCTTCAGCTAATCATTTCATCTCTCTATCCACCTCTCTCAGTTCCTAAACACTGTAGATGTAAAAGGCATCAGAAGAATGGTTTTTTAATGCATACGGTTGTATAAGTTCATTTGATTACTTGAAAATTATGAACTAAATTATGAGGCAAAGAAGGAGATTTCTAAAATATATGAACTTTAGTATCCAGATAAAATTAACAGAAAATTAAAATAATTTCAAGAAACAGTTATGTTTTTTTTTTGGTACCCATAGCAAGCTTAATTAAATAATATATAATGTCATTTATAGCCTAAATATTACCCTAATGTATATAATTTTTCAATCAACTATGTACAGTTTTATAAAAATTTATCCAGGAAGTAGTCATTTATATATCAAGGTCTATTATTATTAGAAAACTACCATGATAATTTTAGTGGTCTCTTTGTTTTAATTCGCCATTAATAGAATTATAAACTCAAAGTTCACAGTGAACTAGCAGTTACTATGAAGAATGTTTCCGGTTTTCATCTTCTTAATTAGGAAATTCAGAATGCAATTTTTTCAGTAAGTATTTTTTGTTGTTGTTCACTGATTATCTGTTTAATTAACTAGTTTCATCTCTGTTTAATAAAGCAAATACATCAGATATCGGGTAGAAAAAAATATACCCTTCACTTTTCCATATGGTAAATTTAGAGTCTTCATTTACATCACATATGCAGTGATTGTTTTTGTTTAATCTTTGAAAATACTTATATGGAAAAAATGCTAGGTATAAAAACTCTGTATTACAAACTTACTTTGTTTTTTTTTGAGAACGAGCCTCACTCTGTCACCCAAGCTGGAGTGCAGTGACGTGATCTCGGCTCACTGCAACCTCCACTTGCCTAGTTCAAGCAATTCTCCTGTTTCAACCTTCTGTGTAGCTGGAACTACAGGTGCCCACTACCACGCCTGGCTAATTTTTGTATTTTTAGTACAGACAGAGTTTCATCATATGGATCAGGTTGGTCTGGAACTCCTGGCCTCAGGTGATCCGCCCACCTCAGCCTCCCAAAGGGCTGGGATTATAGGCGTGCGCCATGTGCCCAACCACAAATTCACATTGTTAAAGGCTCTTCTATCAATTATGGAACTCTGCAATGTTTATTGTGATGGGGTTTGCTTTACCTGGGAATCGTCAAGGAGATTTACCTTGTATAGTTGGGGACACTGTAGTGTATGGGTACATACTTGTCTACTTTTTGGAGTAGGAAATGAACACAAGACAAATGTATTATTTAGACTACTCATGAAGATAAATCTTTTAACTCTTTCTAGTACTGACAAAGTTCAACTAAAGTGTATTTCCATTTTATTATAGAAAAATTATTGTTTCCAATTTTTCCCTTATTGGCGGTGTTACTTTCCTAAGGCTCCTGCATAAATAAATATGTTGGCTTTAAATAATGTAAATGCATTCTCTCATAGCTTTGAAGTCTAGAAGTTAAAAATCAGTGTCACTGGGCTGAAATCAAATGTTGGCAGGGCCACAGTCCCTCTGGAGGTTCTAGGGAAGAATGTGTTCCATGACATTTTCAGCTTTTGATAGTGGCTGGCATTCCTTTCCTAGTATCCAGGTCATTCCACTCTCCTCCTCCTTGGTCACATTGTCTCTCCTCTTTTACATGTAAAATCTCCCTCTGTGATTGTTGCCCTGCAAAATCTGGAAATGGAGTAAGAATCTCTTCATTTCCAGATTTCTACTTTAATCACATCTGCAAAGATCTTTTTGTCACAGAAGGTATCATTCACTTATTCTTGGGGTAGGATGTGGATATCTTTTGGGAGGCCATTTTCAGCCTCACACAATGGCAAAGAGATTCTTTCTCACATAATCTTCACATAATCTTAATGAGTGTTAAATTGGCCCAGCAGAAATAACAAGCAGAACTCTGAATAGAATTTATACATATAGGTCCTGTTTTAAACAAAACAAAAACAAGGATGAGTAGTAAAAGATGAATTCAATTAAAATTAAATTTATTAGCTTTATTTTAAATTGCATTAAGCTATTTTAAAGTTTTAATAATTATAAATTCTATCTATGTATTGAAAAATAATGTTTACACTATATATTTGTGACTATTAAAAACACACATTTGGCTGGGCACAGTGGCTCATGCCTGTAATCCCAGCGTTTTGAGAGACCAAGGCAGGTGGATCAACTGAGGTCAGAAGTTTGAGACCAGCCGCCTGGTCAACATGGTGAAACCCTGTCTCCACTAAAAAAAAAAAAAAATACAAAAATTAGCTGGGCATGGTGGTGGGTGCCTTAATCTCAGCTACCTGGGAGGCTGAGGCAGAAGAATTCCTTTAACCCAGGAGGTAGAGGTTGCAGTGAGCCAAGATGGTGCCATTGCACTCCAGCCTGGGCGACAAGTGCGAAACTCCGTCTCAAAAATACAATACAATACAATACAATACAATACAATACAATACAATACAATACAATAAACACACACACACACACAGACACGCGTATACATTTATTTCTTCGGGATTCAGGTCATTGGTAGAGTTGTTAAGATTTTCCTCTGGAATATTACTTATTTTTCTACTTAATTACAAATTTTTGATTGCCTTTTTTCTTTTTTATGTTCCTTCTACTCTCTTCTACAAATTACTTAAGAGTTGCTTATAGGCCAGCTGCAGTGGCTCATGCCTGTAATCTCAGTATTTTTGGAGGCCAAGGTGGGCAGATCACCTGAGGTCAGTTGTTCAAGATGAGCCTGGCCAATATGGTGAAACTCTTGTCTCTACTAAAAATAAAAATTATACAGATGTGGTGGCATATGACTGTAATCCCAGCTACAGAATGATAATCATTTGAACCCGGGAGGTGGAGGTTGCATTGAACTGAGATTGCGCCACTGCAGTCCAACCTGGGCGACAGAGTGAGACTCCATCTCAAAAAAAAAAAAAAAAAAAAAAAGAATTAATTGTAATATGTATGCATGTGTGTATATTTCTGTTTCTGTCTGTCTCTCTCTCTGTGTGTCTGTTTCAGTCACATTATAAACACACATGCATATATATATGTATATATATATGAATATAGAATATTGATAATCAACATTGTACAATGGTATGGCTATACTTATTTAAATGATTTTTTTTTTTTGAGGCAAAGTCTCTCTGTTTTCCCCCAGGTTGGAGTGCAACAGTGCTATCTTGACTCACTGTAACCTCTGCCTCCTGGGTTCAAGCAATTCTCCTGCCTCAGCCTCCCGAGTAGCTAGGATTACAGGTGCCTGCCACCATGCCTGGCTAATTTTTGTATTTTTAGTAAAGACAGGGTTTCACCATGTTGGCCAGGCTGGTTTCGAACTCCTGACCTCAAGTGATCCATCTAGCTTGGCCTCCCAAATTGTTGGGATTATAGGTGTGAGCCACCGTACCCGGCCAAATAAAAAATATTTTTATACTTGATAAATAGCCACTGCTCAGGGACTTTGTTAGTACCACTCCCACCAGCCTCATGTTACTTCCAGAACTCAGGACAACTCAGCTACTAAAGGATTAACAGCTGGCAGGTTAAGGAGCCTGTACTCTGTGGCCATCATCTCTTCTGATTGGTGGAAATATATAATATACATGTTGTTAAAATATGTTGTGTTTATGTGTACATATATCAAAATGTTATGTTTTATACCTTGAATATATTCAATTTTTGTTAATTATACCTCAATAAAGCTGAAATTTTAAAAGTCAAATAAAAAAAGAAGTGATGGTAGTATTGCTCTATAAATTGGAAATCACTTGTTTCATAATTCACTTTGACCTATACACTATCAAATAGTTATCTTGATCAATATCTTTTTTTTTCACCCTGCTTTAAACAAAAAAAAAATTAAGGAAAAACTCCTCACAACATTAGGAGATGTTTGTAGTATAACTGGGGCAATTTGAATTATGTAATTCAAAAACTGTGCCTTTTCTGTTAATTGGCTACACCTTCATTCATGAAACCTAGAGCTACATTCATTACCATATTTCAGAGTATGCTAACATTTACTTCTAACCAGCTGAACACATCCGATGTTTTGATGTAAAATTGTTGGCCACCTATGGAACATATTATGTCAGTAACTTTCCAGTACATGGACAATTTGTTTTTTGCAAGAAGCATTTAAAAATATATTCCAAGCATGAATGAACACACGCAGACACACACACACACACACACACACACACACACACACACTCTCTTTTTTGTCTTTACCATTTACTGTTTTTTATATTGTGTATTTGAGTTCTAAATGACATGTTCTAAATAAAATTTGACTTTAAACCGTTCACTAAGTTAATTTGACTTTTGCACAGTTAGGGGTTTTCTTTTATTAAATTATGTAATCCCATAATATCTGTTGATGATAACCTCCTATAAGTCAAAGAAATAATTTGGCTCATTCAAAAGGATTATTATCATATTATTTGGTATTAGTATGGTATTATTTTCATTATATTTCTTTCAAGTAATTTGATGTATTTTTATGTTGTATTTCTTAAACAATGTTAATATACTTAAGGTACACAGGTTGCACCTTAAGTAGCACACTCTACAGATGTATGTGTGATTACGTGATTCATATATTTGCAATCCTTACTAGCTTATGTTTTTGAAATCTGGAATCTATACAAGTAAATGAAGTGATAATATCAAAATATATAGCTAGAAAATAAAAACTACTAACAATCCCCTTACCCACAGTTAACTATATTAATATTTTTATATCTTTTAAAATACTTTAGGCTGTGAGTTTTTGTGCATTTACATTGGAAAGATACAATATATTTCTTCATATAACTTAGAAGACTTTTTCTGCAACCTTTAATATGATTCAATAGTATAATTTTTTTAACAACTGTACATTATTCAGTCACTCTGTCTTTGCTAATAGACGTAGCACTAAGACTAATAGGCAAAGATACAGTGTTTTGGGCACATCTCTGATTGTTTCCATGGGGGTAGTTTGATAATTAGTACTGCTGACTCATTGAAGTTATTTTTTTCTTTTAATAGACAAGGTCTTATTCTGTTATCCAGGCTGGAGTGCAGTAGCATGATCATAGCTCACTGTACTCTTGAACTCTTTGGCTCAAGTTATCCTCTTGCCTCACCCTCCTAATTAATAGGGACTATATGCATGCATCATCATGCCAGTTTAATTTAATTTGATTTAATTTAATTTTTCATTAATATTTTATAGAGACCAGGTCTCCCTAGGTTGCCCAGGCTGGTCTCAAATTCCTGGCCTCAAGTGATCTTCCCATTTTAGCCTCCCAAAGTGCTGGGATTATAGGTGTGAGCCACAGTGCCTGACATGGAATTAATTTTTCTGAATTTTTGATGCAGATCGTCGGATTTCTATTTAGAAATTTTATACTGATTTATACTCACACTAGCAGCGTATCAGATCTCCTATTTGACAGTATCAAGTGAACTCTTTTAAACATTAGTTACCAGATTTATTGTTGAAAGATCCATCAAGCCAGCTCTTTCAGTTTGCGTCATAGCATGCTGACATTTTGAGGTTGTAAGTTAAATGACATAAAGTTTTCTCTAAAAATTTTTTCAACTGGAATTTTAACTCATTGGAGCATAACACAAATGTAGGATGTACCCTTCCCTCACCAAAAGAGTTTTGTGAACAGAGTTTAGTCCATAAAGGCTATATATAGTCTTTACTTTCTGCATTGTCTCTCAAATTAAATCTATTTAGATTTATTATGATACTCTTATTTGGTTATGAAGATAACAGCAATTTAGGAAGAGAAAGTGAAAAGCAAGGTGAGGTGGCTACTATATACCAGTGTATCAGTAAGGAAAACCTAAGTTACTGTAACTAAAATACTTGCAGAATTCAGAGGCCTAAAGAGTAGAGATATTTATTATGTAACAATCACAGGTCAGTGTTCTGGATTTGGTAAAAGACTTTGCTCTACTTAACATTTGGTTGCAATTCTATCACTAAGAGAGAAGGAGGAAATGGGAAAACTAAAATACTCCACTCCAACAACCAACCCTAGTAGGAATGACTGTTAGAGTAGGAAAATACAGCACTTTTGGAAACAAAATATTGAAGTCATTCAGTGAATGAGCAAATACTCCTTTGACAGATCTGTGATTTGATTTACCCCTACCTACAAACTTAGAAGTTAACCTGTTACCATAACATCAATTCTGGCACAGGACTCCTAGAACAGAGATAAATTATTTTATTACTTATGGCACAGTAGGTATCATTTGCATTGGTTCCCCTTGTCCTCCAAGCCCCATAGGGGTAACACTATATGATCCAGATGGCTGCTGCTCATACAGTGGATTCACATCATAGTTGGATAATACTGAGCCTGGAGAATCCCTTCTTTTTTAGCAGCTCTGTGTCTTCAAGGTCATCATTACGTCATCCTTCAAGGTTGCTCGCTACAAGCACAGCCCTAAGAGACAGCTCCCATTAACAACGGTCAGGGCCTTGCCTTCTTGGCATACCCAGCAAAAGATGTAGGAGCATCAGAGACCCATGGAGGGACTGTTCCTTTCAACACCCATCACTCAGTAGCCTCTGGAGACATTGCTGTGTACAGCAAGATGAATGAATTAGTGTTCCAAAGGATGTGGGAGTTAAATTCAGCATGAAGTAGATTCTTCATGTCTTAAAATGTCAAATATTTTCTCTGCCAATGGACACCTTCAGAAATAATTACTAGTTTATGATATGCCTTTGGAGTTACTATGGAGCCATTTACAAAACAGAGAAAGCATAGATGGATAGATTAGCCAAAGTGGTAGTCACTGAAAACTGATTTATAGTATTTTGTTTCCTCATACCTTGTTCTGGGTTGGTGAGTGAGCAAGAGGCCCATTCTCAAACATATTACTATAGCATATTATGCTAGAAATTCATGTAGCTTTAAGGAACTTTTTTTTTAAGATAAAATAATATTGAAGTAGGTTGGTCTTATTGATTCTTGTTTTGTGATAATCGCTTGAATAATAGCAACACCTGGCTCTGACAAGCTTTAATAGCTGGGAGGCATAATGAAGGAGAAATAATTGTATTCATGTAAGTTAGACAATCCTTGCACCACTTACATGGCCTCTCCATCATAAACCACGATGTGTTATTTTTTGGCACATGAAGAAAGTGCTGTGTAATCCTGTTCAGAGCAAAGAGGTGAGTATTAGAAGCTCTGTGTTCAGCTTTTGGCTCTGCCACTTGGTTATTTTGGGACTTTTGGCAACTTACATAATCTCACTTAAAATATTTGGATCATAAAGATTTTCTGGAATCAAGTAAGATAAGAATGTAAAAGTCCTTTATAAACTATAAAGCATTATACAAATATTTAATTACCAAGAATTGTGAGTACTTAAGCTTTTCTCTATTAGAGGAGACTGGAGAAGAATGACTCAAAGTCACTGAGACTTTCACAATGATGAGGGCATAATATAGCTCTTAATCTGGACATTTTTTCCATCATATTCTACCATTATTTTTTAGAAAGTTCAGTAAAAAAGACAACTTTGTGTAAAAGCCACAATTTCAGCCTCGTGCAGTGGCTCATGCCTGTGATCTCAGCACTTTGGGAGGCTGAGACAGGAGGATAACTTGAGTTCGGAAGTTCAAGATCAGCCTGGACAACATTTCTACAAACCACCCCCCCAACCGACCCAAATTAGCTGAGCATGGTGGCACGTGCCTGTAGTCCCAGCTCCTCCATAGGCTGAAGTGGGAGGATCACCTGAGCCTGGGAGGTTGAGGCTGCAGTAAGCTGTGATCACATCTCTGCCCTCCACCCTGGGTGATAGAGTGACACTCTATCAATCAATCAATCAATAAATAGCTATAATTTCAGACATTTGGAAATTCCATTTATGTGGCTGGATAAATTCAAAATCATTTATTCAGTTCAAGTCTCAATGGTAGATTCAGTATAAAAATAAAAATTTTTATTGTTATTTTTTATTATCAAAAACAGTAGTGGTACTGTTGGCAAACATGAATGGATGATTAAAGGAGGTAATGTTTGGTTTTATATGGTAAAGAATGCAGCAAATAGGAGGTAAAAGAAGTTGAGGAGGTGTGGAAAATGTATGTGTCTGTGCACACACATTGTGTTAATCAAACCTGTTTTTCTCCTTTAGCCTCCTGAACATGTTATCATTAGTTGCTATATTAAGGAAACAAAAGAGATGGTTCTATAACTCACTAATTCTATTTTTTTTTAATGAAGTAGGATGATTTCCTTTCATTGATTTATTGACAGCAGCTTCCAAATAATATTCTTGTCTTTTTTAGTATCATTCTTTGTTTAATTATGCATTCTCATGGCTGGTTTGCAGTGGTGGTAATTGCCAGAAAATTATTAAATGTTCACACTAGGAAGTTACTTTAAGGATGATATAGTAACAGCAGATGAGAAAACCAACATCAATAGAATTGCAATATGTTCCTGAAGGTCACACATCTGTATGGTGGTCTAGATTCTTAAGATCATTCCTCCTTTCCTACTTGTAGCAATACTCCTAAACCATTATGTATTATTACAGTTTTGAAAGTATTTTAAAGCAATAACATCTCATTCTCTTTTTAGGTAGTTATTACTAGTAAAAGTGGAGAGATCTTGTATCGTATTTCACCATGGGCAAAGTATGTGATTCGTGAAGCTGATAATGTGAATTATGATTGGATACACTGGGATCCAGAGCACTTATATAAAGTGAGAACAACAAATCTAAATAAATCCTTGTTCCAATATTTCTAGGAAAATTAATTTTTACTTTTATACTTTTATAGTAATGTTCAATGCTTTTCTTCACTGACAGTTGAGTATTTTACATCATAGTATTCCTCTTATACTGTACCTGTATCAGAGTCTGTCTTCTGTAGCCAACAAAATATAGAAGTGAGTTTTGTGTTTGTATATGTTTTTGCGGTTAAGGAAAACATAGAATACTAAATTGCTACATACTGATCAGTAAAGGATACTGTTTTTTTTTTTTCTTAAACTACAATTTCTGATTTATCAAATACTCTTTAATACAGTATGTCTCAGTGTCATGGGTTTGAATTAGGATCAATGTCCTTAGAAGCACGGAATAGGAAAAACTATCTCATGAATATATTAATTAGGGTAATTTTTACTGCCGTATAATTGACTAGTGTTCTGTGTATGTTTGAACTCACTTTCTGTCCTTTACATCATTGGAGTTTGTTGATACATGCTTTGCATTTGATAATTTTGTATGTATTTCATGGCTGTTACATTTTCTATAAGGCCTAAGCTCAAAAAAAAAAAATTCTTTACTCAATGATAAGGCATAAGCCATTAAGTGATTTCTCTTTTAAAATAGGTCCACTAACTAGACCATAAGAAGGACTTTTTTCCCCAAAATAAAATTTAGTGAGTGTAGCCAGTGCCTTTTATTTGTAAGAATAAGTCCAAGTGTTTGAATTTCTTCACCACTTAAAAAAAAAATACTTGATCAGTTAGGGTCACACCTGAATTCCTGGTTTAATTTTATATGTAATTTTATATTCTGTAGTTTAAGCATTCCAGACCAAAGAAGCCACGAAGTCTAAGAATTTATGAATCTCATGTGGGAATTTCTTCCCATGAAGGAAAAGTAGCTTCTTATAAACATTTTACATGCAATGTACTACCAAGAATCAAAGACCTTGGTAAGTAATAACTGTGATTTTTATTCAGATAAAATTTTAATGAGTCTGTTCTCTTATTAGAAAAGCTAATTACAAGTGTCTCTTTTTTGTGTTAGGAGATAAAATATGTAATAGAAATGCATTTTATTTTAGGCTTCTCAAATTGCCCTGTAATAGTGATAGCATAGAAAAGAGAAATGGAATAAGATAGAGCATAAGAATTAAAGATATTATTCCAATTTCAATTTTAAGTAATGTGAACTGATGACTTCCAAAATTGTAGATAAATATGTAAGCATAATTACTTTTCTACCAGAGGAAACCTTTATCAATTTAAGTGATCATTGATTATAGCCTGTTCATTTTAGTCTGTTAGGGAAAAAAAAATCTTATATTTGTAATGTGCCTGGAACTCATTTTTTTAATCAGAGTTATTGCATATAGCCCTTGCCTGGATGACTTATTGAACAAACATTTATAGAATATCTATGTGAGACACGTTGTGCTAGATGTTCATATATTGAACTGTAATGGCACACATCCTGTCTTCATAATGAACTGGAGAATGAATACTATATTGCTGAATTATTGATTCAGTGTGCTTTAAATCTGTTGTTTTTATAGGTAATACTGTTTAAAATAATATAACAGTATATTTAACACCTACTTCAATGGCTAGGCACATTTAATTACACTGCTTCTGCTAGGGAATCCAAATTTTGACTAGAAGAAAAGTTTGTAAGTCATGGTTAAAGTTTTCAGTTATGTATGGATTATCCATGATTGTGAAGTCAGGTTCCAGAAACCAAAATTAATTAAATGTATAGATAATTTAGTATTAATTATACTTAATAGATATGTTAAATTATTATATTTGATATATTTTTTCATATTATAGTGAAATAAATTGCTTATGACCCAGTTCTTGCAGAACGTACAGCAGCACAAGGATTCTCTTATTCATCTTTGTGTCTGAATTGCCTTGCCTAGCCTAGCGCCTGGAATATAAGTGAATCCAGGAATGATTAATGTCATAAAAATTAAGACTAAAACTATAAATTTGTGCTTCATTATAAGAATGATATTTATTGCACAGTAGACAAATAACCGTAAACTCTGCATTTTGTTATAGGATTTAATAATTAGCATGTTTACTTGAGAAGTTTATATTTATCATGCCTGGTAGAGTTAATTAGATTTTTTACAATAGAAAAGCCAATAATAATAACTTTTCAGTAGATCATTAAGTCATGGACAAGTTTATGCTCTTCTTTAAATGTGTAAATCCTGAATTCTGCATGTGAATTTGTAATTGTTCCAGTATTAATGATGTACTGAAAAATATACTTGTAAAAATGAAAATCTACAAGATGTCAACCTGGAAAAATGAAACTAATCTAGTACCTTTGTTTAGAAGTATATTTACAAGTATAGTTGTATATTTAAATGAACTTGCATTAAAAATGAACTTATATAAACCTTAAGAAAATCATAAAACTTTTATTAATTGGACTTTGAGAGCTGAATAAGAGTATTTTCCATGTATGTTACAGAAATGTAACTTCCAAAGTAATGAAATCATGTTTGAAAATTTTACCAAATTATACTTCAGGAAGAAAAACCTGTTTTTCTTAGCTTTTTAAAAAGAACTACTTTTTTCTCTAATTATTTGCTTATATTAAAAATACATTAGAATTTTTTTAATGCTGTGGATTTTAAAAACACGGTATCTGCTTTTTGGAGTCACTTTATTTACTGTTAGAGCAAAATATATTCAGATGGAGAAAGGAAGGTGATGTGTGTTTGTATGTGCACATGCATGCATGTGTGCAACTTTGAAATAATTTTATAGGTGCAAATTATGTAGTGGAAAGTAAAAGCATTAATGCTGACTGTATAAAAGCTACCTTGTGGGCTGGGCATGGTGGCTCATGGCTGTAACCCTAGCACTTTGAAAGGCTGAGGCAGGTGGATCACCTGAGGTTAGGAGTTCAAGACCATGCTGGCCAGTATCGTAAAACCCTGTCTCTAATAAAAATACAAAAAGTTAGCCCGGCGTCTTGGTATACACCTGTGGTCCCAGCTACTCAGGAAGCTGAGGCAGAAGAATTGCTTGAACCCAGCAGGCGGAGGTTGCAGTGAGCTGAGATCATGCCACTGCACTTCAGCCTGGGCAACAGAGGGAGACTCCTTCTCAAAAAAAAAAAAAACGCTCCTTTGTGGAAAATATGGATTTGGTGATATTTCTTATGCTGTATGACAAAATGGACTGAAATATATAGAAAGAGCCAAAATAAAAAGTATATATCATGCAATTGATTATTTTTATTTAGCTTTCATAGTCTTCAATATGAATATTACAAGTGTAACTGATGTTTAGCATATGGAGATTGCCATATTTAATATGCTAAAACCAAATTAAGTAAATTTGCATATTATTTATTGCTTGTTAAAATGAAGATGTATCAAATAGCTAGTCAGAATAAAGCTATAAGAGACTAACTATCCAATGTTGTGTTAGAAGGTCAAACAAAAAATGTTAATGTAGTAGAACTTTTCAAGATGATCAGAGCTTCTAGATTGCTTGTGAATTTTAATGTGTTTGGAATAAGGATGCTTTATTCCCCATTACATTTTTTTTTAAATTTGTGGCTTTTAATTTATATTTGACCATTGCCTTATATAGGATACAACTGCATTCAATTGATGGCAATCATGGAGCATGCTTACTATGCCAGCTTTGGTTACCAAATCACAAGCTTCTTTGCAGCTTCAAGGTAACCTCAAAGACTCATTATATTCGTTTTTATTTTTAGTAAAATGCTTAAATAAATAAAATGAAATTTTACATTTTATGTAACATTGTGTAACATTTGAGAGTTAACAGAGTTAATAGAAGCTGAGCATTTTCTTTTACTAAGATCATCGACCTTCTTCTCATCCAGCCTTAAAAATTGTCCTTGAATTTATGTTGCTCTTCATGGAATGATTTGTGATATAGAATGTCATTACCTGCTGTAATTGTCACATATTTGGAGGTCCAAGTTTTAGTCAGAAAACCTTGTCTTATGGAAGCCATTATTCTGAGAGAGCACATCGTTTTCTGGAAAGAGACTGACTCATCTAGGAAGGTCACTGAAGAGGCCCTTGGTAGGACAGTTACTACTCACAGAAGGACTGCCCTTCCCTCCAGGCTGAAATGGATGGAATGTTGCTCTCTGGACAGAAAGACACCAAGGGATTCTATGCAGTTAAAGAGGTACTGATCTAAATAATCACAGACTGAAGAAGTCCAGCACTCTCAGTGTTGTGGAGTTTATGACGTATGGCATATAGGCATTGCTCCGATCATCATACATATATATTATTATTTTTAACTGTAGTAAAAGCTAACATGAAAATGACAGGAAGCTATAATCAGAGGTCTGATCAGTTTAGATCAGAACTAATATTGCGAGTGAGGTCTAAAATATGACTAAGAGAAAAAAAGATACTGGCCCATTTACCTGTTTCTGTTTATATTAGTTCTCCCTGAATAAGTTATTTATAGTACTGTCTCCAAATCCTCCACTCTGGTTCTTTCTTGAGCCCATTCCAGGTAGGCTGTCTACCTCTTCACTGAAGTTGCTTTTCTCAAGGGTGTTAGTAACCTTCACATTGTTGAGGACAGTAGGCAATTCTTAGCTTAATTCAGCTGTCAGCACCACTTGGCACAGCTGGTTACTCCCACCTTCTTGGAACGTTTTTCTTTCCCTGGATCCCAGAATATTTTGACCTCCTGTTTTTGCTTTTCCCACCTCACTTGTTGCTTATTGTTAATTTCCTTTGCTCTTTCCTCTTGATCTTTATGACCACTAAATCTTGAATATCCCAGTACTCAGTACTTAGTTCCATTCTCTTGTTCATGTATATTAAATACCTGGGAAGATCTCCTCAAGTCTCATCCATTTTTGTAGCTTAAATATATGCTAAATGTTAACTCCCAAACTTAAGTCTCTCTGACCTATCTTAAGAAATTCAGAAAGTATATATTTGATGTTGAGGTATCTAATACATGGTCTCAAACTCCATGTGTGCAAAATTAAGTTTCTGACCATAACTTCTAACTTCCTCCCCCTACCATCTTCCCTAATTCAGTAAATGACATTTTCATCTTCTAGTTGTTCAAGCCAAAAATCTTGGCATTATACTTGACTTGTCCCTTTCTGTTCCTCGTTACATGCTGACTATTATAAAATCTAGCCATCTGTACCTTCAAAATATATCCCAAATCTGGCTGCTTCAACAGCCCCCACTGCCACCCCCGTGTCCAAGTTGTGATTATATTTTACCTGGATTGTTTCAGTAGCTCTTTAACTGGTCACTCTGTTTTCTCGTGTTCTCTTTCCCCTTCTCTTACCTTGATTCTACCAATTATTATGGTTAATTTTTCTGCACAGTGGCCAGAGTAATCATTTAAAAATGAAAGTTAGATTATGTCACTCTCTTGTTCAGAACCCCTAATGGCTCCCCTGTCTCATTCAGAATAAAAGCCAAAGGCCTTACATTGGTCCCCAAGAACTCATTTGATGTGCTTCTTGGCTGACTCTTAGAGCTCATCTCTTTCTTTCTTGACCATTCCAGTTACACTAGCCTGTTTGCTTTTCTTCAAATGCTCTTAGCTCATCCCTGCCCCAGTACTGTGTACCTGCTATTCCTTTCTGTCCAAATGCTCTTACCCTTATGTAGTCTTATGCCTTGATTCTTACTTTTATCTTCCTTAAATATTGCCTTTTCTATGAAACTTTCACTGATGACCCTATTTAAAATAGCAAACCTTCCCTTCCCACCAGTGGCTTTTCTTTGTTTTCTTTCCTTATTATTATCTGACATTCTACATATTTTGCTTGTTTGTGGTCTCCCAATGAGAATGTAAATTTCATATGGTCAGTGATGTTTATTTTTTTCACTGGTGTATCTCCAGAACATAGAAAATGTCACGGCACTTGGTAGATGACTTTAATAAGTATTTGGCAAACAAATAAAGGAATGAATAAAAGAATGAGTGAATGGCTAAATGAAAAAACCTTTAATGCTGCTTATTATTGAACATGTTGTCAATGAGAATAAAAATGAATAGGTGGCTGGCATAAGAAGAGGAGATGGGAGAGTGTCCTAAGTTAATTAACATTGTTGGAAAGAGCCAGTTGATGGTGCAATAGGCCATGATAAGGACGATGGTCTTCACCCTGGGAACAGTGGGAACATAAGTATGATTTTAAGTAGGTAATATGATCTTATTTGCAGTTTTAAAAGATAGCTCTTGCTGCTCAGTGGAGTTTGCTGTCAGGAGACTTGCTGTACTTAGCACTGTACCTTATCATGAGGAGCCAGATGGTCACAGCCACTGCCCTCAAGGAGTGTATAGTCGAGTGGGGAAGAGAGACAGTAAACAATTGAAGGCAAGGGTGACTCTTTAAAGGGCAAAGTTGATGCTATGGATGACTATAATGTCAAAATTTTACACAGGTTTAGAAAGGCCTTCCTCTGTGAATAATTTTTGTTATCTATTTCATTCAGACTAGGAGGCTACCTTTAACACAAACACACCTGCTTGTGAATTACCCATCTGTATTACTTGGGTGGTGATGGACATGGCACATTTTCTCAGCCCACTGGTAACTGAGGGCATTCTATTTTTGGATAAGTGCAGGAGGGATGACCTCAATCAAGGCATCATGGGTATTCAAAGAAATTCTTGAAGAGTCCTCAATCCCAGATGTACAGACTGAAAGGAATGGGCAGACGTGAAAGCAGGAATGGCCATGGCTAGATAGACCTGCAGATGGAAATCAGAAGCTGAAAATAGAGAAGCAGAGTTATATTATTTACATCCTCAAAATGTGAATTCTGGTTGGGGCATAAATCTACATTTAATGACCTGATTTAAATTATTTTCTAATTTAATGGTTTTAAATTAATATAAAATATTAAGCAAATTTGAGTTGTATCCGATTATATCACATGGTGTTTGCATGTTTAAAGTATTTACTACTGTGATGGTGAAACAATTGATGCACAATTAGCTATTTCCTCTAAATATGATGTAATCTTGTTTGTGTTTTGTTGTGTTGTTTATTGTTAGCCGTTATGGAACACCTGAAGAGCTAAAAGAACTGGTTGACACAGCTCATTCCATGGGTATCATAGTCCTCTTAGATGTGGTACACAGCCATGCTTCAAAAAACTCAGCAGATGGATTGAATATGTTTGATGGGACAGATTCCTGTTATTTTCATTCTGGACCTAGAGGGACTCATGATCTTTGGGACAGCAGATTGTTTGCCTACTCCAGGTAGGTACATACAATATAGAAATGTTTTCTATTGTTGCTGCTTAATATGAATTTTAAAGAATTTTACTAAATTTATTATATGTGTACTCTCTCACTGATACTTAATGTTCTTAATTGGATTTATTTTTATTGTGCAGTGGATTTTACGTTGTTTTGTATAGCACAAGTATTTGTGGTATATTGCATTAACTTTCAGTTTTATGTATCTTATGCCATGTGAAACATATTGGTTATATGGTCATTTAAAAATTTTACTTTGAAACTTTTAAAAAATATCTAAGAGGCCACTTTATCAAGTTGACTTTAACCATAGCCGGTCTCCTTTTAATAGAGAAATACACTGTCTTAATAGGCCATTTAAAAAAATCATTCTTCATTGCTTCATATCTTAAAATTACATGGTTCTGATTATAACTATCAAACAACAGTTACTAGTATATGTTTCATGTTTGATGCCAAGTGATTTAGATATATTAGCTACCTATTTTATCTTATCAATCTGTATAGCAACTCTACTTACATGTAGTAGGTACTATTGTTATGGTCATCTTACAGATAAATAAACTAAAGCTTAGTGTTTGAAACCATTTGTTCAGATCAAACAGATCTCTGACCACTTCTACTATCTAAGTAGAAGGATGTTTTAGGTGATTAAATAGCATATGGCAAAAATTAAAAAGAAAAATAAAAAAAACATGAACTTGTATTTGTTATTTATCATAAGTGAAAAAATGAAAATGTAAAGCATATTAAAAGTAGCAAAGTATCAAGTAATGTATAATGCATATTTTTATAATACGTATACTTACTTAAAATACATATATGTATTATATATGTACTATATATAATACATATATGTATTATATATGTACTATATATATTTTATATATACAAATATGTATTTTTGAAAAAATTAATGAATTTTCTTTCTGGTGTTGCATCATACATAAACATACATATACCTGGAAAATAGGCACCATAGAAAAATGTCTCAGCAAATAGTTTTATAAAATGAGGAAGAGTCTCATTTTTCTTTCTTTTTATTTTTTTTTTTTAAGACGGAGTCTCACTCTGTTTCCCAGGCTGGAGTGCAGTGATGCTATCTTGGCTCACTGCAACCTCTGCTTCCAAAGATTCATGCGATTCTCCTGTCTCAGCCTCCCAAGTAGCTTGGATTATAGGTGCACACCACCTCGCCTGGCTAATTTTTTGTATTTTTAGTAGAGACAGGGTTTCACCTTGTTAGTTCGGTTGGTCTTGATGTCCTTGTGATCTGCCCGCTTTGGCCTCCCAAAGTGCTGGCATTACAGGCAAGAGCAATCCTGCTTGCCAGAAGTCTCATTTTTCAACATAAATTAGGTGATTTATTATATATGAAGGAAATTTTTACGTTATTTCTGAATATCATACATTATTTCATGTTTCACAGCCATTTAGGAATCACTCCTGCCAGATGAGGCAGTGTAATAGGTGAGAAAAGAAACAAGATGGTAGCACGGTTCCTGGCTAGCCTCACTCTGGTACAAACTGATTAATCATTCTTATTCTCAGGCTTTTTATTATAGAAGGAAGCAGAGTTTGGGGGCTAACATAATTTTGCTCGTGAAGGTATTTTGTATTTATGTCACCTTTCGAACATTTATTTTTATGCCACATATTGATAGCAAATAAAAAAGACTAAATCTGCATTAATTCTGTGATATGTTAGGTTGGTGCAAAAGTAATTGTGGTTTTTGCCCTTTTATTGGCAAAACACTGCAGTTACAAAACTCTGCTAATTAAATAATTGAGTAAATCTTATAGAAATAGAATATTCACAAGAAATTCAATTAATTGAACTCCCTGGTTCATATTTGGATGAATGAGGGTTCACTCTATTTTGTAGAACTATGCCTTATGAAAGAAATATATTTGTTAAATGGTTAGATTTTTATGTTTTAAAACTTTTTATGTAGAACTATACCTTAAAAAGAAATACATTAGGTGGATGAATTTTTATGTTATAAAACATTTTGATTTTATTAACATGTTTATGCTAGTGTAATTTGCTGTACCATGAGCTCTCAAAGTGCATTTAAACCTAGCCAATTTTCTAAACAAAAGGGATTATACTTGTTTTCAAAAACATTTCTAATACAGAAATTGAGACAAACTTAACATTGTTATTTCATATTTGGTTTCTTTCTTATTGAATTAACTATTTATCTTATGTGCACACTTTTGATAAATAAAGCATCGTATGGTTTTAGCTTAACTTTTTAAATTGTGACCATTTTATACTTGCTATCGTATAGGCTTAGTCCTCTGTAAATATAGTTTTATTAAATTTCATTTGCATTATTCTGTATGTCATTTAATCTGACCAATATCTAGATTTGCCAATTTTATAGAATTAGCATTAACTATGTAGGTTTATACCATTAGTGTGTTAGTCAGGGTTCTCTAGAGGCATAGAACTAATAGGATAGATATTTATATGAAGGGGATTATTATGAGAACTGACTTATATGATCACAAGGTCAATTCCCGCAATAGACCATTCGCAAGCTGAAGAGCCAGGAAGCCAGTCCAAGTCCCAAAACCTCAAAAGTAGGGCAGTCCATAGTGCAGCCTTCAGTCTGTGGTGAAAAGCCCAAGAGTCCAAAAGCTGAAGAACTTGGCATTTGACGTTCAAGGACAGGAAGCACCCAGCCCGGGAGAAAGACAGAGGCTGGAAGACTGAGCCAGTCTGGTTTTTCCAGGTTCCCCTACCTGCTTTTTTTCTGGCTGTGTTGGCAGCCGATTAGAGATTGTGCCCACCCAGACTGAGGGTGGGTCTGCCTTACCCAGTCTGCTGACTCAAACATTAATCGCCTTTGGCAACACCTTCACAGACACACCCAGTAACGATACTTTGCATCCTTCAATCAAGTTGACAGTCAATATTAGCCATCACAATTAGTTATGACGTTATTAAACAATATAGATAAAATCCTCCAAAGCCAGTGTATATAAATACATTTAAACAAATACTTGTTAGCATTCATGATCAAAGTCCTACTTGGCTCTTTTGGTTATTTATTGCTGCTTAATAAACAAGCCAGAAATTTAGTGACTTAACAGCAATATTTAGTTTCTAAACTCACAATTTGGGTATACCTCAGTGTGGACCGCTCTTCTTTCTCTATCTTGCGTCAGCTGAGGTGGCTTATATAGAGGACCGAGCATCTGCTTTCAAGATGGTTCACTCACATGGCCTGCAGTTGGTAGTGGCTGTCAGCTAGGAGCTCAGCCTTGGTTGTGAGTTTGAGGACTTCAGCTCCCCTCCTTATACCCCACTCCACAGACGACGTGGGCTTTCTCACAAGAGTGATAGTCCCAAAAGACAGGATGTACAGGCTGCCATTTTATGTGGTCTGGGTTTAGAACATGGCAGAATGCCATATCTGTTGAAAACTACTAGTTAATCACAGTTTCAAGGAAACATGAAAACTTGTTAGCTTATCTAATAAAACTTGGTAGATATGAGAATTTTCACACATAGCCTTAAAATTTCTTAAGACTCTCTACTTTGAAGGGACATTAAAGAATTTTAACCACATGCAACGAATATCCTACTTTACAGGTTCAAAAGAGATGTATTGAAATACCTGTCCATATGGAAATATTATTTACTCAGTCGTATTTCTGTTATGAGAAATATCAGAGAGTTATGTCTGAAATAAGCAATTTAAAAAAAAATACACCTTTCATTATAAAATAATGCCATTGTAGATAATTAGAAAATACAAAAAGGTACACAAAGTCCAAAATAAAAAACTGTATTTAAAAAATGTGAACAGCATAGTTGTATTTAGCTATATGTGAATGCATTTAATGAATATTCCTTACATGCATATAAATATATAACCCAATCCTTCACTTTCACACTCTTCATGTAATAGCTACTCTGCCTATAATTTTGAGTTTGTTCCTCATCTAGATGAAATCAGAAACTCCAATTTATGTTTCATATTTTAAATATTAATTTTTTCCACCCCTTACCTTTGTTAGGCTGATTAATTTTGTAACCCATTGACAAATAGACATAAATATGGCACATGGCTTGGTTAAGGCCTAGGCCTCTTCTTTGAAAACTTTTGTCATAATTTTTGAAATTATTATATTTACTGTGTTAAAAAATTGTGTTATAGAATTGCTTCTGTAGAGCTATGTTGCTGATGCTCATTTTATCCTATCTATATGTCACAACTTGTCACCATTTATAATTTCTGATTCAAGTGCCATCATCAAAGTTATCAGAATTAAGTCTCTCACTCTGAGTAATGCCAGAGATCCTGACTGTGCTATTTCATTACCTGCTATGAATAAATTTCCAATCAGGAGCTGCCCATGTTTTAATTTTCTGTCTACTTGGCTGAACTGCCTTCTAGCTTTGCTAAATTACTAATGACAGTTCATAACAGAGATTAGATTGTCCTTTATTTGGTAAAGAGAACTTTCTGACAAGTCTGTCACCCATAAGTTTTAGGAGTTTCTAGGATTAGTAATAATGGATATAATTTAGTGGTCCCAATTTTAAATTCTGTTTGAATATTCCTCTGGCACTATATAAATGCACTTGATAAAACAATAAGATAGGTGAAAACTTGTTGAGTTTAAATAACTATTATGCCTTAACCATTACTAAATCTTCAAATGAATATCTTTTGTTTGTTAAATATTTCTCTCAAAGATAAAATACTGACTTCTAAAGGAGATAACAAAGTAAGTGTAATGCTCATTTTTTTTCCCTCTCCTTAAACTTATTTTTGGTCACATAATTAATATGGTTATATTTCATCAGCTTGAGTTCATAATATGGTAACCATTAAACTAAAAGATACTCTCTTTTCTTGAGCTATCAGAGTTGTTTTCAGAAACAAAAGGGAGTCAGTTTAACTTTTTAGGGTCATAATTATGTGGAATAAGGTACTCTTTAGTATAGATACTATAATATTTGGGGCTTCTTAATCATGCTAGGCATTTTCTACAAGTTACTATGTGGAAGGAAATTCACAGGGTTCTCCCTGCTCAGAGTGGATTTTTGTATCTGCGATAATTATTCTATGATATCTTACTATATGTCTTACATTCATTGATTTTGAATGGTAAGCCAGTCTTGCATTCCTGAAGTTAAGCCCTCATGAACATAGATGCAAGTATTCTAAACAAAACTTTAGCATATTTATATATGATATTACATCATGACCAAATCAGTTCTCAATGATAAATCTTAATTTGAAGATTATTATGCATCAGTATATTAGCTAACAATCATATGACACCATCTTGATTAGCAAGATGATTTAAAAACTAAGTAACCCTGACATGAATGAAAACCTCTAAAATTATTTTTAAGAGGATTTTTAAGCCATATACTACTTTTTAATTTTGTCATTGAATTACAAAAAGAACCATTCACCCAATGACAAAAACAAAAACAACAAAATAACAGAAACAATAACATACAAAGAATAAACATGTATAACCCCTTTTGAAAACAATTTGGTATTATTTAGTAAAGTTAAAGATACACATATACTAGGATGCATTATTCAATATATATGCTTGGAGCATATCTTTATCAGAAATTTTGGGAAGAGACTTAAAAAAAATCACTCCTTTCAGAGTACAGTAGATTCCCCAATTTATCTATGGTTTTGCTTTCTATTGTTTCACTTATTCATAGTTAACTTTAGCCTGATAGTATCAAATGGAAAATTACAGAAATAAGAAATACATAATTTTTCAATAGTAGCCTAATGATACGTCACAATGAGGTCACTCACCTCACTTCATTTCATCATGTAGGCATTTTATCATCTCATAGCATAACAAGAGGAAGGGTGAGTACAGTATAATATTTTGAGAGAAAGAAAGATATTACATTCACATAAATTTTATTACAGTATATTGTTATAATTGTTCAATTTTATTAGTTATTGTTAATCTCTTATTGTACCTGATTTATAAATAAAACTTTATCATAGGTATATATGTGTAGAGAAAGACACAGTAGGGGTAGGGTTTGATACTATCCATGATTTCAGGCATCCACTGGCAGTCTTGGGGACTGTATGTCCTGAAAATAATGAAGAGCTAATGTATTCAATTTTTAATTTCATTGGATAGATTTCAAAACATTGATTTTTTTTTTAGAATTGAAGTAATAGAGCATCATTTTAGACATATAAACACCTGCCTTATATCCTTTATAAAAACAAATCATGGCCAGGCACAGTGGCTCATGCTTGTAATCCCAGCACTTTGGGAGGCTGAGGCGGGTGGATCACCTGAGGACAGGAGTTCGAGACCAGCCAGACCAACAAGGAGAAACTTTGTCTCTACTAAAAATACAAAATTATCTGGGTGTGTTGACACATGCCTATAATCCTAGCTACTTGGGAGGCTGAGGCAGGAGAACCGCTTGAACCTGGCAGGCGGATGTTGCGGTGAGCCTAGACCATGCCATTGTACTTTAGCCCTGGAAACAGGAGTGGAGCTCCATCTCAAAAAAAAAAAAAACAAAAAAAAAAACACACACAGAAAACAAATGTTGGATGATTAAAATACATTTTGGACATAGTTTAGCAAACAGCTAACTATTCGAAAGGGAGTCAGACAGTTAAAACTAAGCAATAACTTACAGCCTGTTCTTCATTAAGAATATTATAATCTCACAGTATGATTTGTTAATAACTTTTGAGAGTATTGGGTGTCCCATTAGAAGTCTTCCTGTTTCCTTCTTTTAGTGTTTTTTCTTTTCCTTTCAGCATTTCTTCCTTGTTAAAACCGGAATTTTATTTCAGCTTGATTAAGGAAAACAGTTAAATCTACTACTCTTTCAAAGAAAGGAGGGTTAGCTTCAAAATTCAGACAGACTAATTCTCTTCTGTAAAAGAGATTAAGAAAGTTGCTATATCAATCTAATCTATCTGGATTTGAGTTTGAATAGTAGAAATATAACTTTTCTCACACGGTTTATGAGATTACTCAGTCTAGCAGAAAGTTTCTATTGATGCAGAGCGTAGCACAGGAGTAAGGATTTACCGTCTTTGTGCAAACTTTGTTCCTGGTATTATCTGCCTCGTTTATTCCCCACAAGCCTAAAATTTAGGTGCACAGGGATATTTTGAAAGTATCTTGAGTATTTAGGTCTTATTCACCTATAACATTCACCTTCTCAAATCCAAACTCACACTGAAGTAGGACAGTTCTACTGGGTAATTTACCTTAAGTTTAAAAATGCTGCTCATTGCCCTAAAGCATCTCTCTATTTTCTTCTCTTTTGCTTAAAACAATAGTTGGTGCCTGCTTGTAAAAGTGGTCTTAAGGTCTCTATTCGAGTGATTATCCATTTAATTCTGGGAATTATGTGGTGTCTATATTAATAATGACTTTGTTTATGACCTTTTTAAACAAGCAGGTAAGTGGGAAAAAATCAATTTTTCTATTTTTATCTGGGTATAACAAAACAGCTTGTTTAAGCGTGTCTGTTTTCTACAGAATGGACTAGCAGTTTTGAAGTTATGAAGAGATATTTCATGGTTTTCTAGCTGAATGATTTCCTTAGTGTTATGCTGCAGATAAATAACTCATGTTACATTGAGCTACTTATTTTCAGAAAATATAGGTATTATGATTTTGAAAGCATCTATATATAAGTAATATAAAATATTCATTTTGAAGGCCTTATTTCCATTAACTTAGATTAGTGAGCAGGAGATTTTTCTCTGAGTTTTGCATTTTCCATCCACATTTTACAATGTTGAGGCATCCTTATTGAGTTGTAACTTGGATCTTTGGTTTTCTTTCTGTTTCTTTCACCATATATAAGATAAGCCAACAGCCACAGGATTTGGTTCATTGTCTACTTCTAGGTTTACCTGTCTCCCCAAGATTAGAATTTTGCCTGTATAGCCTTTCAAATTCTGTCTATTGAAAGCATCAATAGATCTTGGGGGCAGTTACAGTTAGCATTTTCTCACAGTGCTCCAGGAAGCAAAACAGCATGGTAGCCAACTTTTCTGAGAACTGGAGCTCTGTTCTTAACACCATGTTAAGATAGTGAAGGAGGCCGACGAGCTGTTCAGGTGGGTTCCCCTTTTCTTTATGAGATGATGATATTCATGATGGTTACTGTCAGACCTTCATTCATTCACTTTGGAAGTATTGGGTGCTTTACATGCTTCTCAGACCACTTGATATAAAATAATTCAATCAATCCCTCCTCTACTTCCCTGTCACCTGTTCCTTCAGTAACTTTTCTCCATTGTCCTTCCCACCATGTGACATTTGGAATACTTGTTAATTTTGTTGATACTTGTTAGTGATACATTTGTTGTTTCTATATTAAATGTGAAAGGGAAGTTAATAATTTATTATTTCTTAAGGAATATATTTTATTTAAATTAAATAATTGGAATATTTGTTAATTTTGTTAATACTTGTTAGTGATATATTTGTTGTTTCTATATTAAATGTGAAAGTTAATAATTTATGACTTCTTATGGAAGAAATTTTGTTTAAAGTAAAATATCTCTCTTTTTTTCTTGTCTCTTGATCTCTCTCTCTCTCTCCCTCTCTTTCTCAGTCTCTCTCATAAACTTTTCACCATCTTGCTTGCCATGGGGGCTCCATTGCAAAGTGATATAAATTCCTGTTCTGTAGGATTGAGTACAGTGAAGAAAGCCACACAAGATGCTTCCCTCAAAATACTCATTACAACACTAATAATAACAATAATCATATAGAATTAATATAGAATTAAGATTGATGACTTAATACACAATATAAAATAGGTGGTTTTAGAATCGGATGATCTTTATCTCTCTGCTGTTGAACCAGGCTACTTAGATTTGAGTTTCAGTTTTATATATAAAGAACTAATAATGATATTATTTCTGTGACATAGGAAAGTGCTTCAGACCGTATAAAATAACAGAATTGAAAATGTGCAACAAACTAGAATATAGAATATCATGTAAAGTTTGGACTTATACCTTCAGATTTTTACTAAAGGCTGAAAGCAGGACTCACAAATGAGGAAGGTTAACTGCGAGAAGCAGGCCAGGTGGTTCCTATTGGCAACGTGGCAGAGAGATCTGTGAGGTGGCTGCTATTCACAAACCATTTTGAATACAATTGTCAATTGCCTTCATGTTGAGAATGTGGACCCATGGAGCTACATCTTCTAGTTATTTAAGATAACTCAGGAGCCCACATATTATGTGAAAGCTCCCCATGTTAAAATGTCGTACAATTAATTGAAAATGTTCATTCACTGTGCATACCAAAGCAACATACATGCAGGATGGATAAAAAAACAGCCACTAAGGCTATCTCTGGGCTCCAAAATGCGCCTTAGGTTGTGAATCAAATTCTCCTAAACTACCAAATAAATTAAGCAGTAAGTCAAATCTAATAAGGACAACTATAGCTTCATAGCTTAAATACAGTATTATTACTCAATTTCTTTTGTATCAGCAGTGATAATTTTATAAACCTCAACTATTAGTATATTATCACTTAGCAGAATTGTGTAATATCTCCTTGATTTTAAGCATTAGATGAATGAACACAATGTCTCAACATCAGGCTCAATAAAGCAGAATACAAATTTATTAAAGAAATCGACATAGGTAAAATTTGGTAACCTTTGTTTCTTTTAATGCCTTGCATCTAAGTTGCAAGTAATTTGTTTTTTAAAATATAAATATAGATACTGACCTTGCAGATAGTATAGAGAATAGTTATAGGCCTGGGCTCAAATACTGGTTCACCACTTACTAGCATGTAACCATAGCCAGATTAATCTTTCTAAGCTTAAGTTTAATTACCCCCCCATAAAACAATAAGATTATAGTTTATATACCACCTATAATTGTGGAGATTCTATTACACACGTCTCTCAGTGTCTCACTTATAGTTGTGATAATTGTTATTGTCACTATCATCACAATATCATTGTCATGATTATCTGTGGTCGAGAATTACTAGCCAGCTTCATTCTCTGAAACATAACTACATCATGAAAACAAATAATGATGTTTTTCTCATGAGCCAAAACATGTACCATAACGGCTATGGATCTTTGTTCATTGTTGTATCACACTATTTTTAAAAGGAAGTCAAGGTGTTTTTGGTAGAAGGACAAAATTAGGAACAATGGTGGAACTGACCAATTGTGATCAACGTGTAACAGTATTGAAAAGTCACAGCTAAAAGCAGTGGTGGAAAGAGAAAATGCATCAGGGTCAGAAACCAGAACTGAATGCACAGCATTGCAAGGCTACTTAGGTGCAGCAGCAAACAGCTCCGTGCAGTGTAATAGTCCCTCTGGGCATCATTAGACTGCAGTGTAGTATAATAATTGATCCTAATTAGCCTGAGTCATTTAAGAAAAAAAGAAAACTTCAAGTCATATTCAAAATTTCTTTTTAAGATGCCAGGAAAAAGCAAAATACATAATCCTTTGGGTATATACCTAGTAATGGGATTGCTGGGTCAAATGGTATTTCTAGTTCTAGATCCTTGAGGAATCACCACACTGTCTTTCACAGTGGTTGAACTAATTTACATTCCCACCAACAGTGTAAAAGCATTTCTATTCCTTCACATCCTCTCCAACAGCCATTGTTTCCTGACTTTTTAATGATCACCATTGTAACTGGCATGAGATGGTATCTCATTTTGGTTTTGATTTGCATTTCCCTAATAACCAGTGATGATGAGCTTTTTTTTCAAATGTTTCTTGGCCACATAAATGTCTTCTTTTGAAAAGTATCTGTTCATATCCTTCACCCACATTTTGATGAGGTTGTTTGGTTTCTTCTTGTAAATTTGTTTAAGATCCTTGTAGATTCTGAAGATTAGCCGTTTGTCAGATGGATAGATCATTCTGCTATAAAAACACATGCACACGTATGTTTATTGCAGCACTATTCACAATAGCAAAGACTTGGAACCAACCCAAATACCCATCAATGTTAAACTGGATAAAGAAAATGTGGCACATAGACACCATGGAATACTATGCAGCCATAAAAAAGAATTGAGTTCGTGTCCTTTGTAGGGACTTGGATGAAGTTGGAAACCATCATTCTTAGCAAACTAACACAAGAACAGAAAACCAAACACTGCATCTTCTCACTCATAAGTGGGAGTTGAACAATAAGAACATATGAGCACAGGGAGAGGAACATCACACACCAGGGCCTGTTGGGGGTTGTGAAGCAAGGGGAGGGATAGCATTAGGAAAAATACCTAATGTAGATGACAAGTTGATGGGTACAGCAAATCACCATGGCACATGTATACCTTTGTAACAAACCTGCATGTTCTAGGTATCCCAGAACTTAAAGTATGATTTAAAAAGTAAAATATAATTTCAAAGTATTTCCATTTAAAAATGTTAAGTTTTTAAATGTTGTTTTAGGGATTAAGTTAAAATTACCTGTCAACTGTGTTTTAATGCAGGATGACTATGTAGATTTTATGTGGACTACTTTGTTTCCCTCCAATGTAGAATAAATTAAGCACTCCTCCACTTACATTTTAAATGTTCAGGTACTAAAGGCATATTATTAATCAGTTGTTGAATTGACTTCCTTGCTTATTTTGCATTTTATATCAGGGAACATCTTTTTTTTCATTTTCTTTTTAAAGTCAGAGTCTCTCTCTGTTGCACAGACTGAAGTGCAGTGGCACAGTCATGGCTGATGACAGCCTTGTCCTCCCATACCTAAGCAAGCCTCCCACCTGAGCCTCCTGAGTAGCTAGGACCAAAGGCACATACCACCATGCCTCCTGGCTAATTATTTTTATTTTTTGTAGAGATGGAGTCCTCCTGTGTTGTCCAGGCTGGTCTCCAACTCCAGAGCTCAAATGATCCTCCTATTTTAGCCTCTAACGGTACTAGGATTATAGTCAAGAGCCACCATGCCCAGCCCAGGGAACATCTTATGTATTTCTTAGGATCCTGTTTTCTGATGCTCTTTTCTGAGAAGAAAACAGGATTTTATTCTCAGAACATTTATTCTAAATCAAAAATTTTTTTTTTTGCCTTTTTCAGTAATGGAGTTAGGTGACAAATTTTTTTGTGTGTAATGCCTAAGCTATTTTCTGTAATATTGTCTAGTTTAACTCTGTTGATTACATGTATAAAGTATTATTTTAATACATAATCAATAGAAAACCAATGTTAAAATCAGTTGGAAAACAAGATATTTTACATAATTTAGAGGTACTAAGTTTTTGAATTTGGTTTATATTTTGCACTTAGAGCACATCTCAATTTGGATGCTAATTTTTCATCAGAAATACTTAATATGTATTTAAAATTCATAATTTTACAGTGAAAAGAGGATTCACCATACTTACTTCAGTTGTTTCAGACATACTTAAGTTTTGCAGTAATGGAACTGAGTGTCAGTTTTTAAATCTACATCAATGCAAAACACAGTTAAACATCCAGTTTGGACTCTCCCTAGCCTGGTTTCCAGAGCTCAGTAGCCCTATGTAGATTGCTGGATCACACAGGTATAACAAGTGGTCTGAATGCTCTTACTGTTATGGTTTTGTAATCATTACATTGGGTAAATCTGCATCCATTTATTGAGTTAGGTGGTTATAATAACATTTTATTTTTCAATAAACTTTGTTAGCAATAAACTAAAAAAGTATATGTTTTATAAAAAGTATTAAATGTCAGTTTCTCAAGAAATTAAACATGTAACTTAAACAAAATAGTCACTAACATGTATTAATCAGTCTCCAATAACTATTTCATATAACTACTGGTAAAATCAATTTGTAAGTCAGTAAGCACATGTAAGCAATTATTTTGTCTTGTTTTCCCTCTCACAAATTACTCAGACAAGTGAATTAGAATGAATGATTTAGTTATTGTGGGATTAAGATGAAATAAATAATTTAGTAACATACTCTTGCAAAATATCTATATGCATATATATATATATGTATATGTAATAGTTCTTTCTCCTTTATATTTTAAATGGTAGGCTATTCGCTTAAATGGTGAGTAGAATATATAAATATACTGTGACGTAGACTGCTCAATTGAATTTTGGCATGAATTTTCAAAGAAGTTTCATTAATTAAATTTTGCAGATACGACATAATCATTTACACACAGAAAACAATGTTAGTAGTAATAAAGAAACTCATCACTGGCTCTTTGGCATTTTGCCTTTGATCAGAATTTTTGTTTTCTATCATTTGTCATTCTTCCACAGTGATCACATGAGTAAATCAGTTTTCAGATTTCCCAGAGTTCTTGCCCTCAGTGTTACAGTCCACAAGATTCCATGTAGGGTCTTCTTCATGTTCTTATCTGTATGCTTTTCTTGAGTTATCTCTTTCATGGCTATTATATTCCTTCTTTCATCAATTCAGTACCTTTTTTGTTGTAGAGATTATGCTAGACCTGGTCACCTTAAATAAGAGAAGACATGATCCCTATTTCTGTAAGTTAAAAGTCTAAAGAGGATGATACACAATATGTACACTAATGCAGTCCAAGTTGACATGTTGAGAGTTGAAGACACATATAAGAGGGCCACCTGAGTCTGAAAGGGGAATGGAATTGCCATGAAAGCCCCTGGAACAAATAGCCCCTCCCTATCTCTAATTTGGAGTGGGCAAGTCACGTAAACTCGCTGTGTCTCAGATTCTCCCTGAAAATACCAATTTAAAGGGTGCCTACCTCCTGGAGCTCTTTTAAGATTTAAAATATTAAAAATATGTGGCCAAATCATGTGGCTCACTCCTATAATCCTAGCCTGTAGTCCCAGTGCTTTGGAGGCATAGGTAGGAAGATTGCTTGAGGCCAAGAGTTTGAAGTTACAGTGAGCTATGATTACACCACTGCCCACTTCACTCCAGTCTGGATGACAAAGTGGAAACAACAACAGCAGCAACAACAAAATACACACACACACATATATATATATATATATATATATATATATATATATATATATAGGCATTCTATCATTTTCCATTCTTCCATAGTGATCACATGAATAAATTAGTTTTCAGATTTCCCGGACCTCTTGCCCTCAATATATATATATTTTCTATCTATCTCTATATATTCTATATATATATTCACACACACACACACACACACACACATAATTTTTTTCTTATAACAGTTCTTGGCATATAATAAGAATTAGTATTGTTTCTTATAACTGCCATGGTTTATTTTAAAATTAGACTTGTCAGTTGAGCTCAAATTGATGTATCATATAAGCAACACACATTCATTTAACTGTTACAGTTCCTCCCCTCTTTATTTTACTTCCACATGATTTTTCAAATCCAGATTCTCTTTCTTTCTTCCTAGCCTCTGTTAACAGTGCTGTTATTATTCACTTCCACTCTTTGTTCTCTTGCATATGACAATGTGTTTTATTATACCAGTTATTGCATTGCTTTATTATCATATTTAGTTTGGTTTTCTCCTTTATATGAATCAACAATATAAGTTTCAGTAGGGCAAAGACCATGTTTATCTTGTTTTCTACTTTATTTCTCAGGACTGCAATGGTACTTGACTCATTTAAACACGTATTTGTTGAATGATTAAATAAATGAATACATTTTTGCTAATTCTCCCAAATTAGAATATAGGCCTTATAACCCTCTTCCTTAAGCAAGTACCTCAGAAACTGCTAGAGAGTAGATAGATTGTCAAAGTTTGTCCAGATGAGTAGAAATGAAACCCATTATTTATATGAAGTAATACTTTTTGAATAGTTTAGGTCCTTGTATACCCAGATAGAGAAAATGGTGTTTCAGTTCATTCATGAGATAACAATGGCATCCAGATTTATTACAGTTCTTTGTCCGTATAACTGCTTTGGGAAACTGGGAAATAATCCACCAAGGAGGAAAGTTCAGCAGGATATCTAGAAATGTGGCACATGAAACGTGTTCAGAGCTCAAGTTCACTTGGAAAACCCCAAATTAAATAAAATTCAACAATTGAAATTCTTGGAATCTAATTAGCTAATATGCATTTTGAATCACCAAGTAAATGGTATACAATAATGCTTCATTTTTCAAATTTATTTGACCTTGAAGCACTTCAAATGCACATAGATTTTTTTTTAAATGAGTCTGAATATGGCTTATGGGATTTTGAAGGATCTGGCGCCTGTCTCATTTTGACATCCTTTTCCTCTTGCTTACTAAGCTCTAGCTCCTCCAGTGCTTTTCTTGCACTGAAGCTGTTGCTCATGCTTTTTTCTTTGCCTGGTGTATTCCCCTAGTATCCATCTCCTGTTTATTTTCCGGTCCAGTGTAAAAGCCCCTTCTCCTTATCTTCACCAGTCTAAAATCAGTTCATTGGGAATGCTTGCTCAACGCTTCCTCTTTTTATCCTTTACTTATTTATAATCTGTCGTTAAAAGTTGTGATTGTATTTGTGTTTTATGTTTTGAAATACTTACAACTTAACTATTTTTCTTCTGATTTTCCCTTGAAGAGTTATTCCATTGCCTAAGTATACATATGTAAATTCTATACTATAAACATTGTTAAGGTCATTTTACAGTTTTTTTTAAAAATATGAATATCCTGTTTGAATCTTATGTCCTTGAAAGAAAATAAAATTTTTTACTACTACCTTAGCCGATACAGATACAGTGATAATAGTGTGAGCTAGTGAGGGGATAAAATTAGAATAGATGTGCTTTGGCCTTCAGGCTCTGCTGCTTCTGAGCTGTGAGCTGCTCCTTACTGAGCAGTGCCTATCATTGTTTTCTTGTTTACCTCATTGAAATCTTACCACCCCTAAACTAGCATCAACATGTAGTACTGTTTATTTACAAAGTACAAGTTAGGGAAATGAAGTCTCTTTATGGTTATTTCCTCTAGCAGAAGATAATAGCACAACCTGCTTCAGTATTTACACTTTTTGAAATAAAACACTATTTCAGCCTTTCCTCATCAGCCCATCAGAAGTTTCTCTGGCTGCCTTTCTTCCTCTCCTCTTTCTTTCTCATTCCTTTTCCCTTTCTCCCTGTACTCCAGTAGATATCAGCTGTACATTTGATGATTAAGCCTTGTGATATTTGAAAGAAGATAGCCAAAAGCCAGAAATAAATGTCAAGGGCCAGGCATGGTGACTCTCCTGTAATCTCAGCACTTTGGGAGGCTAAGGTGGGAGAATGACTTGAGCACTGGAGTTCAAGACCAGCCTAGGTAACATAGCAAAACCCTGTCTTTACAAGAAAATTAAAATTAAATTGGCTGGGCGTAGTGGTGCATGCCTGTAGCCTTTGATACTTGGGAGGCTGAGATGTGAGTGTTGCTTGAGCCCAGTAGTGCCAAGGCTGCAATGAGCTCTGATCATGCCACTGAACTCCAGCCTGGGTAACAGAGTGAGACACAGTATTAAAAAAAAAATAAAGTCCAGGATTTTATGTTTTACTGGTACTTATCAATTTTAGGAAAGATGTAAGGGAAAAGTTGTCTCTATGTTCTTCCTGAAAGTCTTAATATACAGACTCCAGGTGCCTCAAGTGATTGAAGTGTAAAATATTAAAAGATCATAGCCAATGCAAAAATGGGAAAGTCAGAATCAAATATCCTGAGAAGCTATCAGTTGTGTCTAGCATCTTAGATAGGATTCTCTTAATTGATAAAGACCTGAAAATATCTCCTATTGAGGCAGGAGTAAAGCATTCTGTCCTTTGTTTATTTGTTTTTCTTCCCTCCCTCCTCCCTCCCCCCCCCCCACCCCCCGCCCCTCTCTCTCTCTTGCTTTTAATATCATAAGGGCAGGCAGGATTCTGAGGCAGGGAAGGATTTGAGTCTATGTCAGGAAAAGTATAGCTGTGGTTTTGTTTTAGGGCCCTCTTCTTTGTCTTTCCTATGGTTGGCTCTTTTCCTTGCTATGCTGATAATTTTAGCAAGTAGAAAAAAGTGGCTGCTGCTAGAAAGTTGCCTTAAGAAATGTGATTTTTTGAGGCTATTTGAGCATAAACATAGCTAATTCAGACACACTGGGAACAAACCAGAGGGAAATTTGGTCCTTTTCCACTCTTTCTGCAGGATGCATTAACATCTCACGAGAAGTGGAGATCTGCTTCTCGCATTGTGTGTGTTTTTAAGTTATGTTACCTTATAGATATGAACTAGTTCATGTAAATTTCCAGTAGGTTATTTTCTTAACATTTATTTAGATGTTTATGTGTGTGTATATATGCATGTGTGTGTATCACATCTAAAGTCCAAAAGTTTATACCTGTTAATCATATATTATTTAATATTTTGGTTTCCTGCTGATAACTACAATTCATAATCTCAACACACCTAAAATTTGTAGACAATAAGGCAAGAATATACATTTCTAGACTGTGCAAGTATGAGGTTTATTTTAAATTAGATATGAAATAATGTTTCTGTATTATATATATGAATATTACTTGTTAGGAGCAAGAGGCATTATGAACAAATGTTAATGCTTAAGTAATGTGCTTCTGAGAATCCTGGTATGGTTAGGCTTTGTGTCCTCACCCAAATCTCATCTTGAATTGTAATCTCCATAATCTCCACTTGTCAAAGGAGAGACCAGGTAGAGGTAATTGAATCATGGGGACAGTTTCCCCCCTGTTGTTCTCATGATAGTGAGTTCTCATAGGTCTGATGGTTTGATAAGGGACTCGCCTCCCTTTGCTTGGCATTTCTCCTTCGTTCTCCCTTGTGAAGAAGGTGCCTTGCTTCCTCTTCACCTTCTGCCATGATTGTAAGTTTCCTGAGGCTTCCCCAGCCATGTTGAACTGTGAGTGAATTAAACCTGTTCCTCTGTAAATTACCCAGCCTCAGGCAGTTCTTTATAGCAGTATGAAAATGAACTAATGCAAATTGTGTATTAAAAATAAGCCTTTGTTGGGCACAGTGGCTGAGGCTTGTAATTCTAGCACTTTGGGAGGCCAAGACAGGAAGATTGTTTGAGGCCAGGAGTTTAAGAGCAGCCTGGGAAACATAGTGAGACCCCATCTTTATTTAAAAAAATAAAAATTGCCAGGCAAGACGGCTCACACTTGAAGGCCCAGCTACTCAGGAGACTGAGGCAGGAAGATTGCCTGAGCCCAGGCAATCTGGAGGCTGCAGTGAGGCCAGGAGGTTGCGGTGAGCCATGATATTGCCACTGTACTCCAGCCTTGGTGACAGTGTGAAACTCTGTCTCCAATAGTAATAATAATAAGTCTGGCACAAAACAGATGCCAAATTAACTATTTTAACAAAAGTTTGAGTACCTACTGGGTACTCAACCTTCCTGAACCTTGGAAATCAAGCAGTGAAAAAAACAGTTAAGACACCAACCCTCAGAGTCCTATGTTCTGGTGAGGAAGACCAACAATACAAAGTAAATTTCCAGGTGGCAACAAGTACCATGAAGAAAAAGGCAATCAGCTAGAAATATTCAGTGTTATGTTGTAAAGTGGCTGTCTGTCAGTGTGTGATCAAGATAAGGATTGTGAAAAGGTGATATTTAAGCAGAGACCTGAATGCAGTGACATGCAATATCGTATTCTGGGAATAAGCAAACAGTGAAGAGAAAAGCAATTGTGAAGTCCCTGCAGGGGGAATGGGGTTGGTGTGTTTAAAGGAAGGCCAGGGAGATGCAGAATGGCAAGTGAGGGAGAATTTACGGGACTCCAGAGAGTTTGGCAGTTGTCAGATCATGTAAAACTTTCTAGGCCCTTGTAAGGAGATTCAATTTTCTTCTTTTTTATTCAGTTTATTCTGTGTTTGATGGGAAGCTGTTTTAACAGCTTTTTAAAGGCTTGGATCAGGGAAATGGTATGACATTACTGAAAGGATCATTTTTTCTGTTCTAGAAGGAAGAGAGATGTCGGGCAAATGTAGAATTGGTAGGCAGATTTAAGATATTTATTTGCAATAGTCCAGTGAGAAGCTGTCTTAGATCAGTCTATTAGCATCAGGGGCTTTAATAATTAATTAAATATGGTGTGCATGTTGAAGGTATAACCGATAAAAACAAAACAAAACAAAACTTGCTGAGTGATTGGTTGAATATGAGGAGAAAGAAGTTAACTCTTAAGTTTTTGACCAAGAGGTAATAGGCATCTGAAAATACCACGTCTGGCATAAGATACACTGTAGCCATTCACAGATCCATGGGGAACAGGGAGGAGAAGGATTTGGGGGAAAATCAAGAGGTTAGTTTTGGGTATCACAAGTGTAAGATGCGTGTTTGCCATATAAGTGGAGATACTGAGTAGGCACTTAAATATATAAGCCTGGAATTTAGTGGAGATGTTAGGACTGGCAATCTGAGTCAGAAATCATCTGTTTATAAAAGACATTCAAAACTATGAGCTTGTATCAGATTATCTAAAGATGAATCTGAAGAAAGATGTGGTTGAGCTTCTGAGCTCTAACTTACTGTAACATAAAGAGGTCAGGAAGAAAAACAGAAGAAGATGGGAGCCAAGAAGATAAAGAAGGATCTGCAGGTGAAATAGGAGGACCTATTGAAATAAGCATGTTTTAAGAAGGAAATAGTATTCAGAATGCCAGCTGCATTTGCAGACTTTAAGTTAGATAAGGATTGAAAATCGGCCATTGATTTAGCATGAAGGTCATTTATTTGGACTAAAAGGGGTTTTGGTGGGGTTGGGCTGAAATTCTGATTCAGATGGGTTAAGAAGAAAATGGAAAGTGAGAAAGTGAAGGCAGCAAGTGTAGATAACTTTTATATATAGAGAGAGGATGTTCTTTAAAAAGTAGTAGAAAAGTGAGTTTGGTAGCTGGAATGGGGGTTAAAAGTCAAAATGTTTCTTTTAAGGTAGGTGATATTTCAGCTGATGGGATTCAGCTGATAGTGTTCTCAGAAAAATGCAGGGGCAATTTTTCTGACACAATAAAAAAGGAGATGAAGTATATTGGTTTTATGCAGGGGGGGAGGTAGATTTAATCGAGTGTTTATGTTTTTTAATTGCTTCTATTTTCTCATTTAAGTAAAAGCCAAGGTCATCCAGTGAAAGTAAATGAGGGAGAGGTATTGAAAATTCCAGGTGAGAGGAAGTGTGGTATTGTCCACTGCAAAAGTGGGAGAGCAGTTGACTAAGAAAATGTGATAGGATTCCTTAGTGATTGAATTTAACTAAGGGTGGAGTTTTGCTAGGATTAGGAGAATGATGTAAGACAATGATTATGGTAATGGACCATGAGAATTCTCAGTTGGATAAGCATGGACAGGAAGTGAAAGAAGGATAGTAGGTACAAAAGATGGGGTTAAGAGTAATTTCCTGTTGTGGGTGAAGAATTGTTGGATGAGGGCACTGAATGTTTTGGTTTATGGAGCAAGCAGCCTTATAAGGAGACCAAAACATGCTGTGCTTTCCCTAAGTCACATCCAGGGCTCCTTGAAAGCCAGGAGGAGGACAGTCTCATAGGAGGCTCTCAAAAATGAATGACAGTTGTGTTTCTCCATTTCCCTTACATTTTCATATACTTAACTTTTCCAAAATGGTAACAATAACAATAAAAAGATTCAGTTTTCTAGGTCAAATCTATTAAATTACAGTGTTAAATAATAAACTACAGCAGGAGGTATAATTATAAGGTAACCTTGAGATAAAATTGATTCGAATACACTCAATCCATCACCAAATATATTCTCCAAAGTGTTAACCAGAGTAAGCTTTCTAAAATGCAGCTTTGACATGTGACTCGCAAATGTAAAACATTCAGTGGTATCTTTTCTGTTGCTTATAACAGAATAACTGAAACCGGGTAACTTATAAAGAACAGGAATTTATGTATTATACAGTGATAGAGACTAAGAACTCCAAGGTCAGGGGCCCACCTCCACGAGGTCCTTCTTGCTGATGGGGTCTCTGCGGAGTTCCTAGGTTTTGCTGTCCTCTCATATCCTGAGTCCCTGTGACTTTACACACGACATTTCCTTTCATTTGGAATACATCCCCTCCTCTACTTTGTTTTATGGACTATCTTATATTTTAAGACCTAATATCTTTCTTCTCTTATAAGAAACTTTCATAGAAGATCTCCCATCCTCATCCTTATTCCTGCCCACTTGACATTCATCTCCGCCACCTCATTGCAACTCAACCAGATTTCCCCTTCTTACTTAAATACTGCGTATAGGTCTAATATTGTATATACTATACTTAGAAAAAAAAATCTCTCCCCATTTTAATCTTTTTACTGGACCACATGTCACTTCAGTGACCTGCCTTTTGACTTTATTTCCACAGCATATGCTTGCTCTCAAAAAAATGCTTAACTATTAGAATTCTTTTTAAATAAAAGTATATATACTAAGTAAGTGCTCATTAAATTTCACATATTAAAGCAAAATGCTCTGCCATTTATTTTGGCTTTTGTTATTAAAAATTATTTCCATGTCAAAAATAATTTGATCTTCCCATGCTGTCATATATGACAACCTTTTAAATTGCTCTGTTTTATATTATTGATTTAATTTTGTTTCCTGAGAAATTCATGAAAGCAATCATTTTAAATAAAAATTAAGATTTATTTTTAAAATATTAACTAATTTGTAAAGCATGTTTTTTTTTAAGTATGGAGATATTTTAGCATAAAAATTTATATATTCCTTAATGGTGATGACATTTTAATACTATGCTTTTTAACTTAATATGAAAAGGTTTTAAAGAAAAGTAAAAATAAAAACTTCATTTTAAATGTAAAATGGTGTTTTGTTTCCTCACATTAGAATGCATTTTAAAATGTCAAAATAAATGTGAAAAGCCAAAATTAAATCTCTTGGTCATATTTTTGAAAAGTGATAATTCTATTTTAATTAAGTCCCTAAAGAATTTTTAAATGTTTTTCCCACCTAGAGGGTAATTTTAAAACAATTATGTATATAATTATTTGGTTCATAATTTTCTTCCATCCTACATACAGTCATAATTTTGAGCCTTTATTTTAATGACCCCCCCAATGAAATGATGTGTTAAATGTTAAATAATTTCCAACCTCCCATCTCATTTTCTGTTGATTAATAGAATCAACTGACATTATTATTTTGATTTATAAATAATTTATATTAAAACGCAAATGCTGACATATGTACTCAAATGAAGAAATAAATAATTGTCATTTTAAAAAAGTTAGCGTGACAATCTATAGTTGTACCCCTAATATATGTTAAATATGTTTCTTTTTACTCCAATTTCAACATGGGCAGATATAGCAGAAGACCATAAAACCATTTTGTTCCATTTAAGTGGGAAAATTGTAGATTCTCTTAACATATGTATATATGCATGTGTGTGTGTGTGTAGATATATTTGCAAGATAAATTTGTATCAAGTTCATATAGACTTCAATAATGTGAAGGAAATATAAATATGTATATGAGTTGGAGTCTCACTCTGTAGCCAGGCTGGAGTGCAGTGGTGCGATCTTGGCTCACTGCAACCTCCACCTCCTGGGTTCAAGTGATTCTCCTGCCTCAGCCTCCAGAGTAGCTGGGACTACAGGCATGTACCACCACACCTGTCTAATTTTTGTATTTTTAGTAAAGACTGGGTTTCACCATGTTGGCCAGGATGATCTTCTCCATCTCTTGACCTCCTGATCTGCCCACCTCGGCTTCCCAAAGTGCTGGGATTACAGGCGTGAACCACACCCAGCCAGATATATATATGTGTATATATATACATATATATATTTATAGAATGAATACTACATGCATAGTTTAGCCATGGTACTGAATGTCTGCAAAATATTATTGTTAATCTTCTTTTTATAGGGCAGAGATATGTTAAATATATCAATATTATTGATGATTTTACCAGAGATCCCTTTTGAAAAATAAATGAATGACAATTACATGTTCCTTGAAGAAGATGAAAAAATTATATGGTAATTTTTTACATGTTTGCATTATTTTGATATAATTTAAAGAGTCATCTTTTAAAAAGAATCTCATATATAAATTCAGAGATTTCCAAAATTATATTAATGTTTCTTCTCTGGGTGTGTAGCGGTTTTTCAGGCGGAGAAAATGCCTGATGAGTAGATTTATGAAGAGCAAATATGAGTAGAGAAACATCAATACCTCTAGCTCTAGTCTTAATTTTTCAAGTAAGTATACAAATAGCTAAGTAATTCTCCTTTTTCAAGGACTTACTCCACATGTGAAAAATGAAGGTTGGCCTAAATTCATTTCTAGCTTCTTTATACAAAGGGAGATTCAGGATAGGATACACATCCTCAATGAAATTTCTCAACTGTGAGAGAAAAGTGAAGCAAAAAGGCTAGGTGACTTGGAATGTGAGAAAACAGGTCCTGATTTAGAATGTCAAAGGCAAAAGAAACTCCTCACTGCTATTCAAAGTTCATTCCCCTATTGCCTAAAAATTAACATGATAAATGATCCTTCTCAAAGGGATCTTGTAGAATCATGGAGTGTGGAGTGAGTTTCCTCAGGTCAACTAGGGATCACTTCTTTACATAGTTTTTTTATGGTGTCTAATTTTCTGCAAGCCTTTTGGAAAACAATTTGACAGTGCTTAGGTTAAAAAGTACTAGATCATGATCATTGAATTATTAAATATAAGATAATTTATTCTAAGGCTGTAGGCCTACTATAAGTTACAAATACTTTGTACATTAAGATATTCCTTTCAAGTTTATTAATTAGAAAACAGTGAAGATATTCTTCTAGAATGTTGATAATTAAGACATTCTCAAATGAAAGAAAACTAAGAAAATTTGTTGCTAGCAGACTTATTCTAGAATGGCTAATGGACAGTCCATGAAATAGAAAAGGAAAAGTAGAAAGAGTAAAGATAGGGGTAAATACAATAAAGTTTCCTTCTCTTTAATTTTTACCTTATGTCACTGTGCAGATGTAACTGGGTCATGGGACAGGATGGGGCTCAGCTCCCCAACCCCATTTGACATGCCCAACGTTCTTGGCCTCTCTTTGCCCCAAGAATGGGGAAGGGGCCCTGGCAGCACGGTGACCTTATAGTTCAAGTAAATACCGGACCCAAAGATTTTAGCAGAAAGCGATTGATTAGGCAGAGAGAGACAAAGAGAGAAAGCTCCCACGCCGCTGTGGGAGGGGAATCT